>JAIWZP010000046.1:0-239125 GCA_025201375.1 Gongronella butleri
ATTCAAAAGAGACGGGCTCGGACGTCATTTCCAGAATGTTTGTTTGCCCGATGCGTGACATTTGTGCGCTTGTGAAAGTCGTTCAAACATTACAAAATTTTCAACCTCAAAGTTCTCGGCAATGGATTAGACCACGCACGGCGCTTTTAACATGTCGAAACCACTTCTTTCATCTCTATCGAATGAGACCAGTTTCATTGACGGATGGCCAAAACTCGCGGAAAAAATTCACTTTTTCAGCAAAATCTTTAATTGCGATTTGCTCGACAACGGTCCAATAAACTTGTGATTTTTATTGCAGTTTTACTAACAAACAGGGGGCAAAGCACCTAATAATGGGATAACTTGCAGCGCGCTAGCTTGGGTTTGAACTTTTTGCATCAGTCATTTCTCCAGGGTGGTGCAGCCCACTCATCTGCGCACAAAAATGTGCAAAATAAAAAATTAAAAATACAGTATTAAAAATAAATAAAAATGCCATGCAATCCACCACCTTAATTTGGAAGTGTCAAACCTTAAGTTTTTGCAAAAAAATTCGGCCCAAAGTAGGCACTTTTCTCAGTCGATCGCCGTTCATGCGTCACTCTGGGCATTTTTCTTAAGTTGGGGCGACGTGCCATTTTGTGTGCCAATGGGAAATTGTCGGAGTTACCTGTTTGGGATGCATTGATCGTTCGGAGTTCGAAATTTCCCAAATCTGGCATTTCTGAGTTTGAAATGTGTGACCCTTGAGTGACCCCTGAATTTTCCAAAACTGGTCGTAGAGCTCTGGGGGTTTAAGCTTTTTTGTTGCAAATTTTGCGCTGACTGCGATGCAGGTATTTTTGAGTGGGGTCCACCAGGCATATGGCGAGATGGATGCAAAATAGTACAAATAGGAGGTTTTTGGAATTTTCGAGTTTAAAAAAAATCGGACGGGTTCGTCTTGAGCATTGGGCTATAGTTTATGCCGTGACGCAGGTTTCATTGGCGGGTAAGTAGGCTGTAAAAAATTTTCTGGACGCACCACAGGCCTCCAAAGTCGGAAAAACATGCTCTTCGATTTTTAAAAGATGAATGTGCAAGTTTTTAGCAGTGTACTGTAGTGCAATAATGTTTCAAGCATTGAAATGAGAGCACGCGTGAGTTTCTACCCACTGAGATTGAAACATGAGCGGATCAAATGCTTTATTTGTGTGCAAAATCCAAAAAAGCAGAATGAAAAAACCTGTGCTCTTGTGCTGTTGTGCATTTCTTTGTCTCTTTTAAAGCGATTTTTATCATATCAAAAGGATGTCAGTCACCAGTGCATCGTACAGTACGCAGCCGTCTTTCACGCACCTCAGCCAGCCCACGATACTGTATGATATCATATCATGATTTGAGCACGGTGTACAGTATACTGTACGAGAAAAAAAAGCCAAACGTCAAATTCTCTGCTTTTTGCTCTCCTTTTGATGCGTCCCTTTCACACACGGCTTTCATGGAGGGGTCATCTTGTTGATTTATTATTCATTTTTGGAAGGTGTAGAATGAGAAAAGGTGGTCAGGAATCTAAATGGTGGAGAACAGTCGCCACACGCCTTGCGCGTACTGGGTGATCTCGGAGACGCCCATTTTGCTCTCGCCATAGACGCGATCGACAAAGGTGATGGGCACCTCGCCGACGGAGTAGTTGAATTGGCGCGCGCGCACGATCATTTCCATCTGGAACACATAGCCCTTGGCTAGCGTCGCATTGATCAGCTGGTACAGCACATCCTTTTTGTAAAGACGGAAGCTGCCCGTCAAGTCAGACGCATGGGGACGCAACAGCAGCGTCGCAAGGTAGTTGGCACCACGGCTACACACGTTTTAAAAGAAAGACGAAAACAGTCAGCGCGTCTGGCTCGTGCATCATATTAATTTTCACAAATCGCGTACCTGACAAGTTTGCGCTTCAGGTCCCAGCCGTACACGCCACCTCCAGGTCTGTATCGAGTGCCACTGACAATGTCGTAGTTGTTTTCGGTTTGGAGCCTTTTGCAAATGTGGTAAAAAAAAAAAAGTCAGTGCGTCCGCATCTTGCGTGTAACACGATAAAAATGCCCTCACTTGATCATTTGGGGAATAAACTTGGGCTGGATCAATCACGTAAAAGAATAAAAAATGGGTATAAATATCCAATGGCCATTGTTTACGTCATGTTCCCTGGACACGCGGCTTACGTGATGCGAGAAATCAGCGTCCATGATGATGATAAAGTTGCCTGTGGCGTACTGCAAACCGTGCACATACGCGGTGCCTAGAACAGGGACGGGGACGCGCATTTAGCATTCCCGTCATCTATTTTTTCTACTATAACAATATAAACGCCTTACCAAGACCCAATTTGCCAGCACGAGGGCGCAGTTGCTATGCAATTGAAAAAAAGGGGGGTCGTTAGCATGTCCCGTGATGGATAAGAGGGCTAGGGGGGCGCGAGGGGGGGGGCAGTCGCGGCGCGTCTTTTTTCTCTGGTTTGGCGGCAACATACGATTCTATCCTCGCCATAGACCTTTTGCAGCTGCTTTGCAACGTCCTGCGTGCCGTCTGGGCTGCCGTCGTCAATAATGACCACCTCCCAGTCGAGCTGCTGCTCCATAAACATGCGCGCCAAAAGCCATGTGATGATGGGCAGGTTCTCGCGCTCATTGTACGTGGGCAGCAGGACAGAATACTTGTTGTTGGTCATGGTCGCAGAATTGGGGCCGGGTTCGTTCACGTTGAGAATAGCGTGATCCGTGGTCATGAACAAAGAAGAAAAAAAAGAAAAAAAAAACGCAAAAGGGCTGGACAGACAGGGGGGAAACAGGTCAAGCAAAGAAAAAGAACGAAATGCTGGCAGGGGAGCGGCCGTTTAAAAAAATGCATCTCCACTGGACCACGTTGCCCAAATTTCTTTGTCGCACGCCCTGAGCCCTGCATGCCCTGAAAGCCCTGAAAACTCCTCACGCGCCCCCTCACGCGTCAAGACCCCCTCGACACGTCAAAAATGTGCTCCAGAACAATTACACGCGACATTCCTCTGATGAACAGGCCCTGATGAAGCCAAAGGAGGACAGTGGCCGCACGCTGCCAGCAGCAATAATGCCGCGTAAAGTTGAGGAAGAGAAGCCCCGGCTGTCAAAAAAATAAAATAAAATAAATCGCGTGTAATGCTCTCTCAATCAATAACAAACCAGGACAGTGTACTACGCTGATGTTGGAAAGCGCTCGTCTCTGTGCATAGGTCGACCAAAATTTCGAAAAAGGTCCAAAAGGCCATGAAATATCATAGAGTAATCACCATGGAGCGCAAAAAAAAAAAAAAAAAAAAAAAAAAAAAAGCAAAATACAAGAACCTGCTTGATCAATTTTGAGTGGTCGCCATGAAGCACGACCCGTCGGCACCCGTGAAACGCACCGAGCGAATCCAAAACGTTCCGAAATGCGGATCCAAACGCACAAAAGTAGGTGTTTTGACTGTCGATCCTATTTTCCTATGATTTTGCAAAGCGCAATTAACATTTGTTCGAGATGTGAGCGAGCGGAGAGCATCTTAAATTCATGAGTGACACGAAAAGGTGGCGGTGGACCCATCACGTCTTTTTTTTTTTTTTTTTTTTTTTTTTTTTTTACGGGCCGAGATGGGCCTGGTGCATGTGTTTTTGCTTTTGCTTTTAATGCCTTGTGAATCTGTTGTGCGCTGCTTAAGAGCATGACCGAAAGCTTGGCACGCGATGAGGATGTCACAATTGCAACCCCCTGGAGTCCTGATTATTCTTTTTTAGGTGCCAAGGACAGCCAGGTGGCGCTGTCAGAGCACATTTGCCCATGGCGGGATGCGTAGAGCGCCATGGCGTGTGGCAGAACCACCCAAATGAAGTCGGTCATCCGACGCGGGGGCTGGGGTGCGTGGCGTGAAGCGTGTGTGTGTGTGGGGGGGGGAACGAAAAAGATCAACAAAATCGTCTCATTGTGCCTTGTTCAGAACACTGCTTGGCTATTGTGCAACAGATCTCAATGACGAGGCCTTGATAAATAGAAGCATATGGCGACGTTCCAAAGACGCGCTAGGTCTGTGTTACCATGCCATTGAACCCCCTTTTTGACCTTTTAGTCGGTTCGGTTGATTTCTTCCCCGTCAAAAGAGTAAATAATATGCGAAAAGCGCGCGCGGCAAAGCATGCAGTCTTGCTAGCCTAGCCACGTCGCCATTGGCGTGCTGATCGCGCAGCTCCTCAGCCAAAAAAATTCATGTCATGCACCAAATAAAACAAAGAAAAACGTAAAAAAGAACAGGTTTGCAATAGATGTGCTTTATTCTTGGGGTCGTGTTCCTGAAATACGGGGGCACACCGTGCGTCCTGCCCGAGTAGGAAAACGGTGTGGTGCATTCCCATTCATGGAAGCAAAAGATTTGTCTTTGGCCAAAGAGAGAGTACCCGTGTTCTTTTTGCCATCATCACGCCCTTCCCCCCCCTTTTTTTTTTCTTTCTGTGTGCGCGTGTTGTATGTGTGTGTGCGTCATTGCGTGGCGTTTCTGGAATCCTCCCAAGCCTCGGGCATTGTCGTGCGTATGGGCGGCTCAGGGATGGCTCAGAGTCACGGTTGCTTGGCGGCGAACTAATGGAGCATAGGCATGTGCCTGGGGTGCGTGTGGTCGTTGTGTGGCAAACAGAGGCGATTTAAATGAATAAAAAAGACCGCCCGTCGCAGCGCGAAAAAAAAAGAGTAGAAGCGTGTTGACTGGGGGTGACACAAGCTTGCATGCTGGGCTCTCTGCACCATGAAGATGAGCACATCTGAGCCCATCGTGTACCACGTCAACCTTGCACAGCAACGTTAAAAGCTAAAGAGAAGGGGGGGTGCATGCAGAAAAAATCCGTAAACGCATTTCTTTCCCACTTTCTTCATTTCTCATCTCATTCTCGGATACCACCCATGAAGCGATCGATGCAATGGCAAGCCCTGGGCTTGCGTCTTAGTCTCGTCGCGTCTCTGATTCCCCTTACCTTTGCTGACAATACACCCGTCGAGCCAGGTACGAAAAATAAAACGAGAAATGTCAAGCCATGGGGGCCGCCGTAATCTGATCATCTTTTTTTTTTTTTTGAAACAGCGTGCGGCCTCGTTGGACAAAAGATTTACTGTTACGGCGGCGGCTACTATCAAGTGCCGGACAACAATTTCACTACGCTCGATCTTTCCACTGTCGATTTTTCCAACCCGCAATTTCAATGGACAACGGCCAAAGCGGGCATACCGCTCGAGGCCAACCAGGAGCAGCAGTACACGACCATCGGCGGCAATCAGTCCGTCATGTTTTATGGCGGCACAGGCCCGCAAAACGCGCCGTACAACTTGCAATACCCATTGTCCACGTATAACCAGAGCGGCTGGAACGCCGTCGTGCCCACCAATACCTTTACCACCGACAATGCCAGCTACGCGTAAGAACAACGACAAAAAAAAAAAGCAAAAAAAAAAAAACGAGCGCGCTAGGCGTGTTAAATATTCCAATTCTTCCATTTCTCATCTTTACGCTGTGTTTTCTGTGTGACGCATTCCCCCCTTAGCGCCGAGGCTAACCTCGTCGACATGACGCCAACCAATCGCAACCAGGTGTGGATCATTGGCGGCTACTAGTAAGGCAGCAATGGCAAAAAAAAAAGACAAAATGCCATTTAAACGCGACTCACGCTCGCATCTTGTACGTTCTTTCCTCTCCCTCAGCAACAAGACGATTGCGCAAGTGTCATTGACTAATCCCAATGGCGTGAGCAATGCAGATCGCTTGGGTGTCTCGCCAATCATCCAAGTTTACGATTACCTGACGGCCACGTACCTGGCGTCACCCGGCACGAGCCTGACTTTTAACAATTTCTCGCGGTCAGCGCACACAGCGACGCTGAGCCAAGACAATCAGGGTATCTACGTCATTGGTGGCTGGCTCATCGACGTCACGCATCCCAACGTCGAGCATTACCCGCCCAATGCCTCGGAGGTCTGGCGATTCGACCTGCCCAGCCTCCAATGGCAAAATATTACTGCGAAATACCCACCAGGCGTCATTGAGCCTCGATGGCACCACTCGGCCGTCGCCTGTAAGCCGCAGCAAAAGGCCAATTTTCTTCTTTTTCTCGATTTCTCATGTCGTTCTCTGTATTTCATTTTTATTAACCAGTGCCCAATTCCACGTATATCCTGCTGTACGGCGGCTATGGCATCTTTGGTGTCACGCCCATCCCTCTTTACTCGAGTAAGCTTTTTAAAATTGAAAAAAAAAAATTCGGCGCTAACGCGACATTTCGCTTTTCTTTTAGAAAACGCCTCACAAGTGTTGACGATTTTCGACTGGCAAAAGAACGCGTACGTGTTTCCGAATCTGACGCACAACAATTTCGGCCCTGTGGGCTCTGAGCATCAGTCGGCGGTGCTGTACAAAGATCCATCATCGACCAAGGTGTATGTTGGCTACTTTATGGGCAGCAGTGACACGTCATTAGAACACCCACTCGCGTACTTTTTGGACGTGACGAACCCGCAGCAGCTGACGTGGGTGGGCAATGGCACGGCGACGCCGGGCGGCAGCGGCAGCGGCCTGTCGGGCGGCCAAATTGCTGGCATCGTGATTGGTGCTATTGCCGCGTCGGCCATTGCGTGTGCGGCCGTGGTGTTCTTCATCCTGCGACGAAACAAGCGCAAGCAGGACTTCATCGTGGAAAAGACCGACCCGCGCAACAATGACGACTTTATGACTGCGCCTGTCATGCAAGCCCATCGCGACTCGTACGACATGAACAGCTACAATGACATGACGTCGGCCTCGGGCGCACACACACAAGTCACCTACTCCACGGACCTTGACACCGCCACCACACTTACAAACAACGTGGGCCCAGTTAAACCCGATGCCGGCGAGTACAAGCGCTCGGCTGATGGAAGACTCATCGAAAAACCCGTCAAACCCTTTAGCGACGAGAGTGTCGCCCTCAAACCCAGTGCCGACGAGTAAAAAAAAATCCACCTGTATAAATAAAGAATTGTATGATAATAATAAATTACGAAAACAACAAAAAATACGTAAAAATTCGCATGAATGGCTGTACCATCCACCTATTTCTATTTTTTTTATTCATTGCATTTCAACCCCAAACGTCCTCATTGTAGCGGGCCTGGTCAACGAGGCCATTGATATAATCTGGCGCCTCAATTTCCGAAATGCCAAGGATTTGCACGGCCATGCGCTCCCATGTGCGCCTGACGTCCTTGGCCATGCTGCCCGCGGAGCCACAAATGTAGACGTACGCGCCCTTGTTCTCGACAAGATCAAAGAGAAGCTGCGCTTGCTGCAAAAGCAAATGTTGCACGTAACGTTTTGTTTTCTCGCGCGAGCAAGCATTGAACAGCGTGGTGAGCGTGCCATCGGCCAGGTAACCGTCGATTTCGTCCTTGTAGATAAAGTCGTACTCGGCGGAGCGGCAGCCAAAGAACAAATACGCGTCGGACGCGCCACCAGACGCGATTGAGCGTTGACCTTGCGCGTGGCGTTCCTGCAAGAACCCGCGGAACGGCGAAAAGCCCGTGCCCGCGCAAATGAACACCACCGGCTTGGTTGGGTCCTCTGGCAGGCGGAATGTTGACTTGCACGCCTTGATTTGCGCATTGATCTTGGTCCCGGGCGCCTGGCGCGACAAAAATCCGCTGCACAGACCATCGTACACTTGCTTGCCATCCTCGCCACCAAGATCACGCACAATGCCAACCGACTAGTGAAGGGGAAAAAAGAAAAAAGGGAGAAAAAAAAGGGATCGTGAGCGCGTGAAATCGTAAAAAAAATGCACTTACAATGGACACATCATTGGGGTGTTCCGAAGGTCCGCTGCTGATGGAATACTTTCTGGGCACAATGCAATTGACAGTGGCAATGAATTCCTTCCAGTCGAGCTCCTTGATGTGCATGGCGCGCATGATGTCGTAAAAGGTGCGATGCGTGGCCAAGAATTCCTTTAGCGCGGGCGTCTCCTTGCCAGGCTGCAGCGCGGCCTGGAGGCGCTCAGCAACATCGGGGCGCACCTTGGCAAGCTGCTTGCCCAGCGCAGAAAGCGTGTATCGCGTCGGAGGACTGCTAATATCCGCATAATACGTCAATGCATTGCGAATCGTGCACGGACCCTTGATGTTGGCCGCCTGGAAACGAGAAAAAAAAATAAAAAAAAAAGGATGAGCGCGTCTTTTTTTCCAATTCAAATACATTTTCTTTTTTTTTTTCTTTTTCTTACCATGGATCTTGGGGACAGGCTGCTGATTTGCAGGTCTGTGATTTCGAACACGGAATCGAGAGCAAGGCCAAGATTGAGGGCAATTTCCTCGACGATGTGCGCGTCATTGACGGGCGTGACCTCGAGGTGGTCGCCTGCATCGTACAATGGTTTGCCATCCTCCGCGGGTGGGAACACAACCTCGATGTGTCGCGTGCTACGGTGGCTTTTTTCGACGACTTGCAGCTCGCGATTGACCGTCACCTCGCCAAACACGCCATGCTGGTGCTTGTTGTTCGCCGCCTGCGCAACGGCATCCTTGTTGCTCACTTGTGACAGGAACGTCAGCGTGAATTCGTTGCCAGGGTTCGTCAAAGGCGCATTGGCCGTCATGATGTCTGCATTCTTGCCGCCCGTCTCTTGGCCAAATCGTTGCATCAACGCACTCCAGAATTCAGACGACCACAGCGAGAAATCTATCACAAAAATAAAAGGGGGAAAAGGGCCGAATTGAGCTCCATGGACTCAAGCAATACAACACGCGTTTTTACCTCCATCAATATCTTCATTGGCATCGCCGGCGCCAGGCGGTAACAATCGCTCGGCACCGAGCAAGTCCATGCCCTCGTCAATCTTTCTGGGGAACTTTTGGAACGTGCTTGCCCATTGCTTGTTGCCTATCATAAAACGCGGAGGGGAAATGAGCCCGGCGCACGTTTTTTTTTTTTTTTTTTTTTTTTTTTTTTTTTTTTTTTTTTTTTTTTTTGATTTTTTGATTTTTTGGAATTTCGACTTTACCGCAGCCAAACACGGCATAGAGGCAGCCTTCAAACTCATTGGCCTTGGTTGCTTCGACATTTTGCGTCTTGCCACGAATCCATTTTTCAAATTCAATCGCATTGCTCGGCGGGTAGCCATTGTAAGTGCTTGTAAATGAAGAAAAAAAGAGGCAACATCAGTGATTTTTCGCTCTTCCTTTGAGAGGTGAGGGTATACCTGGTGACGATGACGACCAATTCGGCGACCTGAATGTCGCCGTCGGGCGATGCTTTGCTGGGATCGACGCCGCCCACCTTTTCGCCCTTTAGTGCGGCCCAATCGTCGAGTTCAGCGACAGTGACATTGTCGATGCCGAATTCCTTGGCCTGGACCGACAGCTTGCGTGCATATTCCTCGGACATGCCTGTCTGTGTGCCGTACAGGAACGTGGCCTTGGGCAAAGGCACCTTGACAGGCGTTGCCGGTGATGCTGCAGGCTGTGTCGGCGCAGCAATCGATACACGGCGGCCCTGGCTATCGGGCACAGAGCGCTCCGGCAACACTGCGGGTTTGACGCGCACGAAAAAGTTGACAGGCTTGAGCGAGATGATAATGGTGTAATTGATGTGCTGCGTGGGATCGTCCATCACAAATTGATACTTTAGCAGCATCATGATCAGTGCCAGCTTGCCCTCTTGCATCGCAAAGGATCTATCATTTTTTTAAAAAAAAATGAGTCATGGGGGGGACAAAATCGAAAAACGCCGTGCTTTTTCCGCGTTTTTCCCAATTTTTTTTTCATTTTTATCCAATTTTTTTTTTTTTACCTGCCAATGCAAGCGCGGGGGCCGTCATTGAAGGGCATCCAGGCATTGGGGTGGCGTTGGGCATTGACGTCGGGATCCGTGAAGCGCTCGGGATCAAAGACATCCGGGTTTTCCCAATAAGCTGGGTTGCGATGCAACGCGCTCAATTGCACTTGAACGTACTGGCCGGCCTTGACCTCGTACTCGTTGCCCTGAACATTGAGCGTGCAGTCCTTTTTGCAGTAGCGCGGAATGGCCACGATAGGTGAATGGATGCGAAGTGATTCTTTGATGACGGCGTCCAAATAATGACACTTGTTGACCAATTCCGGTGCAGGGATCTCGCCGGGCACAATGCCCACATCCACCAATTCCTGCACGATATTCTTGGCCACCTCAGGATTGCGCGCCAGTTCCAAAATCGTCCACGAAAGAAGCGAACTTGTCGTGTTGTGCCCTAAAACACGCGGTCAGCCCCTAAAAACACTCACTTTTGATGCTTTCCCCCCTTCTTTTTTTTTTTTTGTTTTTTTATTCTTACCTGCGCTGAGCATGGTGATGATATTGTCGCGGATGAGGGCATCATCAAGGCGCTCGCCTTCCTTTGTCTTGGCAGACATCATGAAATCAAGCAAATCCTTTTCGTCGCCATCGCCGTGCGGGTGCGCGCGTCGCTCCGTGAGTACGTCGTCGATCGTAGTGCGGATGGACGCAAGGTCGCGGTAAAAGCGCAGACTTGTGCCTGTTTCCCACCACTTTAGCCACGACGGCGACGCGGCGCGCTTCATGACCATCGATTGCACGTAGGCAAGCGCCACTGAGAACGGATGACGCGGCGCATTGGGGTCCTTGAGCAACCCAAAGTCAAAATCAAAGCCAATGGTCGCAATGCTTTGCAGCGCGAGCGAAATCATCCAACGCCCAACGTCAAAGGGCTCGCCTGACGCCTGGTACGCGTCCATGATGCCCAAAAGGTCCTGGATCAAGCGCCCCATGCTATCGTGATACGCCTTCATTGCACGGCCACTAAAAGCAGGCATCAACAGCTACGTTTAAACAGGGGGAGTGAGAAAAAAGGCCGCTTTGGGGAGCTTTTGTTTACCTTGTGCGCGACAATCCAATCGCGGTCGCTGGTGGCTGTCGTGACAAGCCCGCGACCATTGAGCAGAGCTAGGTCATTGTATACGCTGATCATATTTTTGGTGAAACAATCATCTTCTGACAGGGCTTGGTGCAGACCATCCGGGTCCCAGGTGGAAATCACCGTGTGGCCGTCCAACGACAGCTTGAGTACAGGGCCATACTGCTGGTGCAGCTTGGGCACATTGCCCACAATGTCTGGCAAAAGATCAGGGCCATTGCCAAACATCACACTTTATGGGGAAAAAAAAAAAAAAAAAAACGAAAATATCGCGTCAGTCGAATGGGTTGAGGCATGACACCACAACGGCGCTGCTTACTGAGGCGCGGGGCCCGGGATCTTGTCGTTCTCAATCAATGGCATTATTGTTTTTAAAGGAAGTCGTGTGAAATAAATTCAGAAAAAAGAAAAAAAAAATGACAAAAAGGACGTGAATCATTTATATCTTTAGGAGAACAACAACTTGGGCGTCTGAAACCCTTGTAGGATGGACGGATTTGTTTGCTTCTTTTGCTTAGGCCGGCTGAGCCAGATTCCGTTTCATGCAAATGCTGCGGGCTGCGAACAATTCACATTACGAAACATGGCGATCGCTAGAAAGATATGATAAAACCTTGGAATTCAGCTTATTCTTGCTGACAATGCGCTGTCGCTCTTTCGGCAAATCTGTTCCGTTTGATTGCTGATCTACGGCTTGACCCTTTCTTTTGCGGAAATTCACCAAATTTAGCAAAAAACCATGAGAAATCGAAAAATCCTCCCGGGTAAAGATTCCCACCGTTTATCGGTTGGGCTCCCATTGCCTTACTGTCTGGCAAAAAGTGCATCCTTCATGACGACATACTTGAAACCGGAAGTCGCCCCCATTGGTTGACACGCCGCGTAGCATTTTGGCCGATTTGCGCTGATTCTCGCTCGCAAGCGCGTCTGCCAATGTTTTTTTTCTTCCAAGGCATGCAGCTTTCTGGTGAATTTGAGGACTTGGGTCTCCATGGCTTGCCTTTGAGGCCATTGGAGGTCATAGGAGGTCGTGGGAATCCATTGCAGGCGCCAGAGGAGGGTTTTGGAGGGCAATTCAAGAGTCAAGGCCACAGAGCGGCATGAAAAAAAAGGGGGAGACGCCCTCTTCTTTTTTATTTTTCTGTTTCGCAGCTCTTTTTTCTACGTTTATTCTTTTTTTTTTCTGGTTTGCGTTGGCGCTTATATGAATCCTTCTTTGAGCGTGCATAGCTACGTTCAATCGAAATACCCGGGATTGGATGAGAGCGAGGAGGAGGTGGTTGCGTGGCTGTACGAGCATTCCGAGGGCGACGACGCCGGCGCTTTGCCCTTTTGGCGCTCTATTGTGCTCGACGCCCACCTTGCCGGCCATCTCGCCTGCGACGACGCGCGTCTAGCCATTGATACTGACCTGCTCGCGGCTTCGTTTTACCATGACAAGCGCAAGGCACCTGCGGCTCGGTCGCTTGCGCAGCTTTTGGTAAAAAAAAAAAATAGAAAAAAAAAACACAACAAAAATCGGAAAAACACGAAAAGCACCCCCATTGACACGCGTTTCTGGCGCTTTTTTTTTCGGTAGGACGACTTGAAGCAGACGGGCGATCTTGTGCCATTGGACGTGTTTCAGCGCGTGTATGCGACGGAATCGTGGTGGACGCGCATTTTTAAGCCATTTGCGCTGCTCCGGCGCGGATCGACGCCGCCGACGCGACCGTCGGTGCACGTGGTGATGCGCAGCGTACAGGCCGTGGCGGCCGCCGTGCTGCAGCAGTATTGGAGCGAGCAACACAAGGGCGCGCTCAGCCAGGTGCTCACACTCGCCGAATTCAGGCAAACTTACGCGCAATGCCACCCGACCGCCGCCATGACCGACCAGGATATTTGGCTCCTCCTCAAATTCATGCATCGCGAGTGCGGCGTCGCCATCGATCCAAATGTCCAAGGCTACGGACACGTTTACACCATGATCAAGCTGCCAGCACACCCACACGCATTCAACCACCTCACCCATCAGCATCCTCTCTCCCATCCAAACTGCTCCGCAGCCTCAACATCCGTGGGCGCCACAAACACAAGCAATTCACGCGCAAAACACGCAAAACATACCCCTGTCGCCATCACACAACACGATCGTGCCATCATCGGCTTAAAGACCACGTGCGACGCCCTCCATCGCCAAGTCAAGGAGTTGCAAACCAAGATTGACGCGTAAAAAAAGAGAAAAGGAAAAAAAACGCGATTTATTAGCGGATTTTTCTTACTTTTTTTTCGTGTTTCCATAGGTTCATTCAGACATCCTTGGATCATGTTGTCAAAAAGCAAAAGCTGCAGGCACTGTACGCGCTCAAGAGGAAGAAACAACTGGAAAAGATCCTGGATCGACGGCTTTCGTCGCTAGAGACGATCGAGACATTGCTGCTCAAGATTGATACGTCGCACAATGACGTACAGATCATGCGTGCGTTCAATGTGGGCGTGGCGGCGCTGCGGCAGATCCTGGAGGTGCATGATTTGCGGATCGACACGGTGGACAAGACCATGGAGCGCGTCCACGACGCGTTTGAGGACCAGCAGCGCGTCGAGGATGCGATAACGGCCGGCATGCACGACTGGGAGGAGCCTCCACTGCACGACGACAATGACAACAGGCTGAGAACATGGCCGCCCACCTGGGGTGCTCTGGACACGCTTATACACACCAATGAAAAACGACCGCGCTTCCAAATGGAGGCCGACGACGACGACACGGACACATCGTTGTCCTCGCCCTACCCTACTCCCCAGTCATCTCAAGACATCCCAGAACACACAAACTCGGAATTGGCTCGCTTGCACTCCATCCTGACTCATCTACACGTTCCAGACCACGCACCACGCGCAAAATACCGCAGACGCACCACTGAAAACGACCCGCTTCTCGCATGAATATCCCCCCCCGCTCCCTATCCCCTCGTCCATCTTCTTGGGGAATCGCTCTTTCTCCTCCTCTTTGCATCCTTAAAAACCCCATCACCCCCCCCCCCATGAATCGGCGGAACAACTTTCCTCTCTCTCTCTTTTTTTTTGGCCTTTTTTGTCCTTGCAATTGCCGCCGACCCTCACATCTCACATTCAACTAGTCCCTTGGCCTTGGGTTCCTACTTGCTTCGTTTTGAGATCATCCTCCAATTGTACTTTTTCTTTGCATTCTACCAAAAAAACAATAAAAAAAACTCTAATATCTAGTGTCAAACGAAAAAAAACATCGAGCACCTATCATAGCCCGCCTTGGCTCTGCTCTTTTTGATGTATGGCTTCCAGGCCAATCGCTAGGATAAACGAAGACCAAATGAGCAGAGTCCATTCTTCCATGTTTCGCTTTTTTTTTTTTTTTTAAACATTGGCCCACCGACACCCTGCCCACCCACATCCACGCACCCGACACACATGCATACACACCCACACCGACATGTCGCGTCTCTTTTTATTTTTATTTTTAATTTTTTATTTTATTTTATTTTTTTTTTTGCCTAGCTATTGGGTGAATTTGCAGTGGCGGGATAGAGATTGCTGCGGATGGTGGTGGTGGTATCAAGTTGGAGTGCGCCGTCATGCTCTTTCTGCAGCGTCGTAAGGTGAGCGTCCTGCTCATGCAACTCCAGCATCAAGTATGCTAACATTTCGGCGACTTGTAGCCACCGGGTGCGCTGTTCGTCGTTAATGGGCACGCTGGCGGACATCACCTCCTTGTACTCGTACGTCAGGTCGTCGCCTAAGTGCATCTCAAAGAGAACCATGTGCGCTTCGATCGTTTGGATGCCAAAGGTCTTGATCTTCTTATATGTGGCCAATGATGCGTTTAGATGCCCTTGCGCATCGCCCTTGAGAACGCACAAGAGGCTGTGGATGATCTTGATAGTGTCATCGGCGGCGTGTGACGGTTGCTCGACGGTGTGACCACCCGAGATTTCGACGACGAGACGCTCATAGCCCTGTGCGTTGTAGCCGAGGGCATCCACATTGCGTGCTGTTGTCGCCGGCTCCTCATCAAATTGTCCCATGGCAATCTGGACGCGCGCTTGTCGAGCCTTTTGCTTGAGGACAGCCCCGCACCAATTGAATGCGAGCAATTGAGACTGTGTAGCAAGCGATCTGAGGATTGGCACGACGTGATCAACCAAGAATGTCCGTTCGGATTGCGCAGCTTGAGGCGCGGTGACAGGATTGGTGCAGACATTGACAAAGTCGGTGAAGATGAACCGCATGGCATCCATAAGCTTGCGGTCGACGGTTTCGAGATCCTCAACAGGCATGTGGCTCCAAAGCCATAGCGGCAGCTCCCGCAGCTTGACATCCATGGCCGCCGTCACCATGGCATAGGTCCCCTTCATTCTCTTGAGTGTAGACAGGGTAGCGTGGGCGCCAATTTCCGCTTCAAGCTGTTCCAGCTTCGCGCCAGGCAAACGGCGATTGTAAGTGGCCAATATGGTCACAATGGGCGCGAGCTTGTCGATGTTCTCGGCGTCGACGCGTGCAAAGCTCAGGGTTGGCTGCCGCGACGAGGTAAATTGCAGCGTCGTGCTAGCTCTGGTGATGATGGGCGACACGCCATAGCGGAGGCGTTCGGGAATAGGCTCAGACGACGACGAAGCGACAGTCATCGCGTTAGACGCGGCTGACTCGCTTGTTTCACTTGCAGGACTTGCGGGACCTGCGGGACCTGGGGGTATTGCTGGCGTTGGCTGGTCGAGATGGGTACTGTTGATATGAGCGGCCAACTCGTCAATGGTGGGATAGTGCGCAAGACACGAAATGCAGGGAATGTGGCGCTCGATCAATTCGTGCACAGCGCCGCTGTCCGCTTTGACGTAAGTGAATTCCTCAGTTTCGAAGCGCTTGAGGCCCTTGCTACGCGACGGCAGGTACACTTTGTGGTTTTTCCAGACATGTTCCTTGACTTTGTCGGGTCTGGAAAGTGGTATCCCACAAATGTGGCACTGATGGTGGAGCGAGATAAGGCGCTTTGGCGCCATGGCTATGCTGCTTGCTTGTGAGAAACAAGAAGATGAAAAAGGGGGGTGGAAGGAGAAAGAGTGCGTGGAAAAAGAATACATTTCTTTTTTTTTTTTTTTGCAAAAAAATAAGGTATCATACGCAGCAGCCATTTCCAAGGCCGAACTGGCCCTTTTGAAATTGGGCATTTTACTTTTTTGTGTGGCTGAAAAACACTGTGGAATCCAAAATTGCAGGATTTCTCTGTGTTTCCCTCTCTGTTTCCCTCTCATCACCTGCGCAACCAAATGGGGACTCACACAATACTACAGACCCATCCTCACCCACGTACATGTGTCAGACCAGCCACCGTGCGCAAAACACTACCGGAGTGCAGCCGAAAACGACTCTCTCCTCGCATGATATTCTTCTACCATCTTTCTCTCTATCCTCCTTGCATCACCCTCCCCCATGGCCATCAAAGGCGCACGCAACGCGCACGCTTCCCCTATCTCCCTTTTTGGATTTTTTTCTTTGCAATTTCCTCGCCTCTCATCTCTCATTCACCTCCAGTCGCCATGAGCTTCCTCTCTGTTCGATTTGAGATCATCATCCATTGTACTTTCTTTGCATTCTACCAAAAAACAATAAAAAAATCTAAGTCTGGTGTCAAACGAAAAAATATCGAGCACCTAGCCCGCCTTGGCCTTGCTCTTTTTGATGTAGGCTTCCAGGCCAATCGCTAGGATAAACGAAAAGAAAAAAAAAAAATGACGAAATCAGCCGAGTCCACCATCCTTGCATGATTCGCTTTTTTTTTTTTTTACCAGCAAACACAAGGGTAACCCCGAGCCATTGGCCGAGCGACAGCACGTGGTTGAACCAAAAGACGCTGAGCAGCATCGTGAAGAGCTTGCGAGTGACCGTGACCGTGACGAGATGCAAGCTGCCAAAGTGCTGCAGGGTATAAAAGATGAAGCATTGGCCCACGGCACCGCACAGGCCAAAGAGGAAAATGTCACGAATCACCTGCGGGTGCGAGGTGCAAAAGTCGATGGCCTGCCACAATTCGTCATTGTATGGGTGTAAGAGCAAGTAGGCTGCCGACAAAAGCGAACCAATGGCATTCATAAAAAACATCATATGCTGCCCGCTGACGTGGTGCGCGTACGTGTGGAAAATCTGGTCCTGCGTCGCATTGGTCAGTCCATCGATCGCCAGATTCATGCCGAGCAAGAACAACCCCCACAGCGAGCTTGCCGCCGCCGCCTTTTTGCTGCCGGACGACGAATGATACAGCATAAACATCGACACGCCCGCCGTGATCAGCGCAACGCACACATACTTGTACAAGGGAAACCGCCGACGGTAAACGAGCACATTCATCAGCATCACAGGCACAAGCTTGCACGATTTGCCCAAAATCATCGTCGGATAGTCAATGTGCTTGAGCGACGCATAGCCAAAAGGCGAGCCGATGCAATTCAGCAGCGCCACCTGCGCATACTTGAGATACAGCCCGCGCGGCTGCGTGCCGAGACCAATGGACCGCCTCGTCGCACGCAGATACACAGCAGCAACACACGCAGCAATAAGCGACTGAACCAGATTCAGCACGATGAAAAACTTGAACTTTTTTGGCGCAGCTTCATCGCCATAGGGCGTCGTGCTCACACGCTCCTGCACAACGCCCCACGTCAGAAAACACGTGTAAATACCAATAACACACACCGCAAACCGCAGCATCAAAGAATAAAAAAAGACAAAGAAAAAAAAAGGAGCCGAAAAGCAAGACGTCAAAACGAGCGCAATTTGCCTCGACCCCCTTTTTTTGGTTGCCACGTCTGCGGCTCGAGGCGGAGAACCAATTCCGGTGTCACGTCATCCAGGCGTCGTCAATGCCTGCCTTTTTGGTCAAACGTCGCCCAACAAGTGTTACTTAAGCACAAGGATTTGAATTTTTTTTCAAACCACTAGAGGGACTGACAAAAGGCAACAATCATCTCAAATTCTCAAAGAAACAGAGCCTGAACAAAGAATTAATGGCCTTGTAAACGCTTGAAATTCCATTTTTCAGCCAAATCATTTCCATCGGCACAGCTGAAGACGACAAATTTTGCATGATGCTTTCAATGTTCACGGGGGACAACTGGTCCAAATTTGACAGATATCAGATCAATAAAATGCCAGTGGCATTGAAATAATGCATTTTTTGCACTATTTTGACATTATTCTCAACGCGGACAGATCTGGACGACAAAAACCTTGATCTGTGGATGCTTTGAGCCTCTGTGAGTTATAGACACCTCAGTAAAAACGAAAAATTAATAGTATGACTGGCGATGAAATGACGGATTGGAAATTTTTTATGGTTTTGTGGCCATTCTTTTTATGAAAGCAAAACTTGCAAGGTCAAGGACAGCTAGAATCAAAAGTCCTGCGCTTCCTCGTTCGATTGAGCCCGCTCTTGCGGCACAGCGATAAGCCCGTCGCTAAAGCTAGGGCGTTTCATAACAAATCGCGGATTTTCCAAGGGGCACAGCCGACGAAAATCAAATAAAAAGTTAAAAACCAGCGATCCATTGGTCGGTTTCGATGCAAAACGCACAAAGCCGCAATTTTTAATCACAACTTCACAAGGCAAACTCGGTGAGGATCGGCCGCAGCGCCTTGGAAGTTATTTCATCAGAAAGAGCATGACTTGAAGCGTGCAAAGACACTGATGACCTCTGCAAAAGGATGGTTTTCGACAGATTTGATACAGTACGGGGTCAAATTCAAAGGCAAATTTCTACGCCATTACGCCTCTACGCGTAAAAAACCGCGTCAAACGTCGAGCGACACGCGCCTGTTCCTAATAAAACTCGTGCATCTGGGGTCCCTCTTGCTAGCAGACGCGTCAGGGTTCATCAGGAGGAGCGCGGCTGTAAGAGCGCGTGCTTCTCGTGGAAGAAGTAGTCGTTGTCATTGAAGGTTATACGAAAATCGCGTATGATATTGCTCGCTAACAAACCCCGCAAGCCTGACTTGAGCATTGCGCATACTGTATCATGGGAGCCGACGCTGCCTTCGCGCCGCCGCACCCTTGACGCAATGTTCGATTGTTCATCCTTCATAAAAAAATTTTACAAAAAATCAGCGCCGATTCCTCATTTTTGTTATGATAGATCGCACTGAAATTGGCACCATCAATAAAGAGACACACACCAGCCATTTTTGAATAGGGTCGTCCATGCAGATGGCGAGATGAATGCAAAATAGTACAAATATGACGTTTTTGGCATTTTCGAGTCCAAAAAAAATCGGGCGGGTCCGCCTTGAGCACTGGGCAGTAGTTTACGCCGCGCCGCATTTTTCGTTAGCGGGCAGCTTGGTTGTAAAAAGAAGATCTGGAGGCACAGCAGCCGACAAAATCCGAAAAACATGATCTTTGGTGTTTAAAAGGTTCTAAACGTGTATGTGCAGTACAGAAATGCCCCCAAAAAATGCCTTAATCGTTATTTTGAATGCGTGGCAGATGCAAAATTTAATTTAGAATCGAATAAAGTTTTCACACGGTGTCCGTTACCGTAACTTAATAAAATTTTGAGAAAATCCCATATTATCCCACTTTTTTACTGTACGACATTTTTCCTACCGGTATTTTGATTTTTGGCGATGAATGTGCAATTTTTCGCGTTTTTACAGCAATACAATACCGTAGGTACTGTACAGTACAGTACCTACGGAAAGAGAGCGCGGCACGAAAGTATACTGTAGTAACACTATCATATTCGATTCTAAATTAAATTCTACATCCAGGGGCGAAACGTTACCGGCACCTGCACCATTCCCGTATCTGCACCTTGCAAGCTTGCATGCGTATGCTATGTATGATGGTGACGCGAAATTGAGCCAGAGCGCCTTTCGCAGCCATCGACGATCAACATAAGCCGGCCACCACAAACGCGAGAAGGAACTATTTAAGACAGCAGCCAACAAATGTGGACGACGCGCGCCTGTGCAAGCATCATCTGCTGAGCCGCCCACTCATCAAACGCCGCTTGCACCGCCTGCACATCCACCAGCGGCGCCGCTGTCCACGCAAGCCATGGCAATGCGAAACGAAGACCATCCGCAAGATCCTTCACCCCGCCACCCCCCACCAATAATTGTGTAATAGTTTTTCATTTGTACTTTGACTTTAGTGAATTCGTGGCTATTCTCCTTCTCTAGGATGCCCTCCACGTCCCTACAAAACCAAAAAAAAATGTGGCGCGCCAAAGGCGATATAATGTCATGTTACTCTATTAGTCGCGATTGGGTGAAAAATGACATTGATTATGTGTTTCATCAGCCAAAAAAAAAAAAAAAAACTCCCCTCGGCCTCCATTGCGCTCACTTTATAATTTTTTGGAGTGCTTGACTCAGACCACTTGTAAATAAAAAAATTCAGAGCAATTTAACTTTTTGCAAGTTGGTGCCTTGCCCTGTGAAAATCGTGGAATTCACGCGTTCTGATTAACTCGACTCTTTTTGCGCGTTTAGCGCGTGCACTTTTGTATTTTCAGATGTGCTCAATAAAGGAGACGTGCGGAAAACAATTCCGAGAAACTTTCTCCGTTACATCTTGGTGGGTTGTCTTGTATTTTATATTTTGCAAGAGGTATCCGCTGTCGAAAGTCATAGAAACTAATTGATGCAAAGAAAAATCGCGGCCTAACTGCCTGACACGCATGCTGTTGGGTGCCACCAGCCCCTATTGATCACCCAAGAGTCCGTGTTGCCTTGCCTGAGGCCTGAGCCACGAAAAAAACATGGTGTGTAGCGTGACAGACGTATTTTTCATTTTCTGCAGCAAGACCAAGAGTGCATACGATGCCATACATTGTCGCCTCCGCGGGAGCCAGAGCGCTCTGAACGAGCGCCAAAGAGTCGGTGTAACCGGACCTAAAACATAGCAAAAAATGCAACACGCCGCATGTTTTTGCTGAACATCATACGTCGAGCCCACACGTGCGACGCTGAACCCCTCTTTTAGTTTACGATAGGAAGAGAACGCGATTAGACTGTCGAACAAGCCCAGTTTCGCGACTGTATATGTTGATTTGAGCGCGTTGGACTGATTTTTAAGAAATATGGCAAAACGGGGACCGCGTCGAAAAAATTGAAATCGAGGTTCCTCACAAAACTCGGCCACAGTGTAGATCCCTTTGAGAGCGTCAAAAAAGGGGAAAAAACGAGGGGTCAACCTGCTCAATTCTGAGCAACAAGGTCCAAAGGACCATGCCTGGTCTGGCAAGATGTGGGGCCACTTCTGGCTTTGAAAAGTGCGAATCCACTTGATACACGTATTTTCTTGATTTCCTCTTCTCATGATGAGAAGTTAAAACCCGGAGGTCGACTGGATCATTATGCAGATGAATCCAAATTCCGTTATTTTTGCGACTTCAGCACAGAATCTCGAATTATTCTCTGCACCGTGGTGAAACTGGTAGGAGTCGAACGAGGCACACTCGGGTGTCATTTCCCGCTTGTTTGGTTGCCTGATAAACGACATTTCCATGCTTGCAAAATTCATTCAACCATTTGAGCAATTTTCTAGGTCATTTTTCTCGACAACGGAAAGGCTGACCTCCAGAGCTTTGAACTTGTAGAAAGCACCATTTGAATCTCTCTCAGATGAGTCCAGCTTCACCGCGATTCGATCAAAACCGACAGAGAAATCAGATTTTTTCGATATTTTCGTTAATGGCAATCTGCTCGACAGCGATCTAGTCCACCTGTGCTTTTTATTCCAGGTTTGCTAACAAACAGGGGGGCAAAGCATCTAATGGAATGACTTGAAGCACGCTTGCTTGGGGTTGAAAATTCGCAGATTTTCCAAGGGGTGCAGTCGAGGATTTGAAAACAGCAAGGTTTGGGTCCTCAGATCGCCACGCCATTCAACTGCATGGTTATGTCACCCCAATGACCGATACAGATGCAATAAAAAAAGGAGGTGCATCAGCTGGCTTCCGCGTAAATTGCAATTTGCCTCTTTTTTCGTCTCAAGTCAAAGTCGACGAATATTGGCCACAGAGCTGCGAAATAGAGACCACCAGAAAGATCTCAGTCTGTTGCGTACGTGGATGTCGATGATCACTGCAAAAAACGAGATCCGGGCAGAGTTGATGCGAACAGCAAGTTTGCGGGGCATCTTTGACGTGTAAAAAACCGCGTCAGACGTCGTGTTGCACGCGTCTGTTCCTGATCAATTTCATGCACCTGGCATTGCTCTTGCTAGTGGGCGCGTCGGCGCAGCTCTATGGACGCGTTTTTCCTATGCAATTCGCGCTTGAAGTTAAATCTAAAATCACGAATTGCTTGTCAATCACCAGGTCGACCCCACTCTTTTTTGGTGTTTTCCGTGGTTTCTCCCTGCATTGTCTCTTGTGTGGAAGGTTGGTGGAAATCTGAAGACCCATTTTTTCAATTTTGGCATTGGGCGCTCGCCTCGACTAAAATTTGATTTGCGCGTGACGCTCCCCGATGCCTTTGGAACCTCGCAAGTTAGGTGCCTCTTGAGGTTTCTTGCCCGCCATTTCACACTACACTGTATTTTGGGTCGTCATTGGGACTGGCTGATCGATTGTAGTTGCCCTTCTGTTAAAATGAGTCATCCGTGGTGTTTCTCCTGGCACCCTCGTGCAAACGGTCACAAACTTTAAGCAGATTACAGTGGAGGCATAAGCTTGATAAATGCCCAGTTTGGAGGCAATCTACTTTGTAGAAAAAAAATGCGGCCTTTTGTGGGGTTTAATTCTAGACTGGAAAAGCATATTCTTTGTGAGCGTCTCGCCGGGCAAGAAAGCGCGATGGCGCTGACCGACGCATCCATTACGCAGTGGAGCACAAATGCCGGTGTTGAGCGATGGGCATCACGCGTCCGTGTCATCTGCCATCTCGCTTCAAAATTCCTGTAAAATGAAGGCCCCACGGAACCGGCATTTTCGTGGCAACTTGCAGCCTAATCGCTTCGCGGGCTCTAGCTGAAACACGCGTCATGTCGTGCTTTCGCTGTGGAATCCGCTTTGGGGGACACCGCGGCGCGTTTTCGCCAGCTTGGCCTTGCGCCAAAAGAAGATCTATTTCGCAAGCTTTTTTCTTTCTGGCCCAATGGCCATGCCCACTCCGGTTGCTGATACAAGTGTTTGTTCGTCTCTCTTTGTCCCCTGCCGCGGGTCAAGATATGAAAGTCATTGCAGCACTTTAATTTTCCAATTTTCGCCATCTTGGGCGTACCGCTGTCAAACATTACAATTTTCGAAAATGGTGAATTCTCGCGGCTCGAGCATCGTACAGATCTGAGAAAGACTCTTTCAAAAGGGCTGCTTTAGTGGATTGTGTATGCGCGACATGCGAGTTTTCAACGACGCCTTTGGCAAACCGGCTCCGCAGCCACTTCTCCCAAGATGGCTCATAGGCGCATATTTGAGAAAGAATGTTACTGCACGGACGGTGTCGTACACGTTCTTGTGGGATCACAAGTGGGAGGAGGAGTGCCCAGGGGGGAGTGCCGGTATGAAATTGTGCATTTTTCCTTTTTTGTGTGCCTGAGAGCCACTGTGGAATTTAAAATTGCAGAATTTCTTTTGAGTTTTCACTCCCCTGTTTTTTTTTTGTTGAGCTGCTCAATTGATTTGCAAAAAAATGAGTTCATGGTGTTGACAAAATTACGAGCAAAGATGGCCTAATTGGGCCCAGCCCGTCAACTTTGCAAGTCCGCGCATTTCCCCACACACAACTTTGAACGAAACTTGGCACCCCACCACGGGTGCCAATTGGACGAGCGGGCAGGCCGAAAAGAAAGCCACTGTGCATCATCAATCAGAACAATGACATGGCCACAGGGCGACGCTATTGCCACGATGAAGATCATCCATGACATGTTGCATGCCAAAAATGCCTGGGATGACAAAATCCGGCATTGACAGTGCATGATGTGGACATTGACGGGGCCTTGCCACACCTGCGCATTTTCCCACGGGGCTGCTTTCGGCACGCCAAATCCAGAGTAAAAAAAAAAAAAATGAAAGGACACCTCCCTTTTTTTTTTCCCTTTATCTCTTTTTTTTTCCTCTCTCTCTCCTTTACCCCTCCCTTTTTCTTTTGTTTATTATGCTTCGTTTTGGCTCCTTACCTCGTCGCTTTGTGTCTTTACGCACCCCTCTTGCGGCGTCGCGGCTATTGCACACGCAGGGCGTGTTGCGTAGCCAGCAGCAGGTTGCGGAACATGCTCACCACTATAACCAGACGCCGGCGGCGGCCACGCACCTGAGCAACACGACGTACAGCGATAAGATTCGATTTGTGAGCAACATGGGCAGCCTGGAGACGTATCGCGTGATGGCACCGGATGGGACGATTGTCAATGGGCAGCAGGACCAGCCCACGGATCTGCCAAAGGAGGAGGTGCTCAAGATTTACAAGCACATGGTGCAATTGAGTGTGATGGACACGGTGATGTACCAATTGCAACGACAAGGCGTCTTTAGCTTTTACATGACGCATTCCGGCGAAGAGGCCCTCATTGGCGTGGCGGCAGGCTTAAAGGACAAGGACATTGTTCACGGCCAATACCGTGAAGCATACATGCTCTTGTACCGTGGATTCTCCGTGCGCAACATGATCGACCAGTGCTTCTCCAACATCAATGACCTCGGCAAGGCTCGATCTATGCCCATCCACTATGGCAGCGCAGAATTGAACTTCCAGACCATCTCGTCGCCACTCGCCACGCAAATCCCCCAGGCCGCCGGCTCTGCCTATGCACTCAAAATGGAGGGCACAGGCGACAGATGCTCAGTGTGCTTCTTTGGCGAGGGCGCGGCCTCCGAGGGCGACTTCCACGCCGGTCTCAACATGGCCGCCACACTCAATTGCCCCGTCATCTTTGTCTGGTAAGAGAAAAGAGAAAAAAATGGAACAAAATCGACAAAAATCGACAAGAATCGATCATTTCTCACTTCTTTTTTTAAAAAAAAATAGCCGCAACAATGGGTATGCCATCTCGACGCCGGCGAGCGAGCAATACCGTGGTGACGGCATTGCGAGCCGTGGTATTGGGTACGGGATGGACACGATCCGTGTGGACGGCAATGACGTGTGGGCCGTGTACAATGCGACCAAGGCCGCGCGCCAGATTGCTGTCAAGGAGAACAAGCCCGTGCTGATCGAGGCCATGACGTACCGTGTCGGACACCATAGCACGTCGGACGACTCGACAAAGTATCGCGACCGCAAGGAGGTCGAAGAGCGCGCCCAATTTGACAACCCGATCACGCGCCTGCGCCGCTACATTGAGAAGCAGAATTGGTGGGACAAGGACCAAGAGGAAGCCTTCCGCACAGAGACAAAGGCTCAGATCATCGAGGACGTGCGCCAGGCAGAATCATTGCAAAAGCCCTCGCTCAAACACATGTTTACCGATGTTTACGACGAATTGCCCCCAAGCTTGCAGCAGCAGGAGAAGGAGCTCATGCGACTGATCAAGGAATATCCCGAGTACTACCAGCTAGATGAATTCGAAAAGCAATAGATGCCCCTCTTGTCCTTTTATGAAAAAATAAAAAATAATGGATGATTAACTCACAATGCGCCCTGTGCAAGGATAAATGGTATCGTTATCATACCAATGGGCACTCCATCTTGGGAGAAATGGCAGGGCATCGCATCGCTAGACTTTTGAGAAAATGGCATTTGAAAGTATGAGAAATGCTCCATGCGAATGCTCATTGTTCGACGACAACACGCACGAGAGCTGAAAAGTTGGCATTTCCTCAACGAGAATCGTTGTGCGCTTCACATGCATGCACTGAATTTCAGATCAATTTGTGGATGGGCACGTAATCGACACGTAACAACCCACCTTTTTTTACTCGACGCGTCCGTGGTCGCGCGCAACACGCGTTTTTTGGGAGTCCACCGACAACCACGGGTGCGCATCGTCCATAGCCACGAGAATACCACATTTGGACGCGTGGCGGCGCGTGTTCCTCCCATCACCCACGGTTAAAATGCGATTTTGGCGCGCTTGTGTATTTTTTCCCGGACCGCGTCGCCAGCCGGTCGCGCCCGTGATGAAAGTGGATGCCGTCAGCACGACCCAGCATCCCTCCAAGTTTGACGGCGAACCATCAACCCTTTTCGGATTTGAAGTCTGACGAGGAGGACCAATTTTGCATTTGGGAGCAGTTCGCCATTGACGCGGCTGGTCGGCACGAGAGTGGGCTCAGATGAAAGCCTGGCGCGCGTGTGACATCTCTATCATGCGAGCTCGCCAAGCAATGACCAAGGATATGCTTGAAAAAATAGAAACCAGCGTTTCAAGAGTACCCCTTTGAAACAAAAAGGCATTCACATTCAAAAGCACAAGGCGAATGATGGCACTAAAAGACAAAGAGAGGGAGCATCGCGGGGTATCACAAGCGCGTCGATCTGGGCTGTTGTACCAGAAAATCGATCAAAATGGCGCTCAAACACCATTGCGTGAGAGCACACACCGCTGGCACTGCAAAAAAAAAAAAAAAAAAAAAAAAAGACAGCCTGCGCTTCGTGGCTTTCTTTTGATTCACGAAACAGGCTCGTGATGGATGGTGCTCTTCAAACACGGTAGGGCTCACTTAGTAAAAAAAAAAAAAAATTCAAATGCCTCCAGCTCAGCACTCGGGTGCCATCATTCCACGCGTTTCTTGCTTTTTTTGGATGCACGTGTGATCACTGTGCTTCCTAGAGAGGCACTCTCAAAGCACGGTGACAGAGCTGGCTTGCTTGCAACCCCTTTTTAAATCAAAATCGACGATTTTGTGCGCCAAAGTGGCCAATGTATCTGTTGTTTCATGTTTTCATCGGCTTGACAGTGCGCAGCAATAACGGGCAAAAGGCGGCTAGGCGGGGTTGCACAGCCAGGAGGACCTTATGTCGCTCAATTCATGCGCAATGGCGCTTGCGCGTGCATTTTCGCCAAGGACAGGTTGATCCCGTTACTATTTTGTTGCCCACCGCCGAAAAAAAAAAACACCGCTTCTTTGCTTGAAGGAACATGGGGCTTTTGCCCCCTCTGGTGAGGGGAAGATTGAAATGGATCAAGGCAAAAAAGTGCAAAAAGGGGGAAAAAGAGAGAAGAGAGAGCGAATTGGTGCCTGGCTGCATCGGGGAGTCAAGTGACACTGATCAGGAAATTGCGCTTTTTTTGGCTCATTTTTTTTTTTTTTCGTCAACCTCGTTTTCGTTTTCTTTTTTCTTTTTTTACTGTCCCATCTTGGTTTGGCCGCTTTTTATTCTCGTTTTTGCCACGTTTGTTAGCAATGATGTCCTATCAAAAAGGCGGGTATCGACCCAATGTTGGCAACAGCGTTGGTGGCGGCAGTAGTCATAGTGGTAGTGTTGGTGGTGGAGGTGGCGGCAGTGGACGCCGATCTCAAAAGACCATCAGTTCCGGGTCGGTGTACGAGTATGCGCTGCGGTGCGCCATCCGCGCGTGTTTGGAGCAAACCAAGGGCGCGTCTAGTGCGGCGGGCAATGCGCTTTTGCCGGGGTCGCAGGCGGGTTTGCTCAAGGACAAGGAGTCGCGGCACTTTGCCGACGTTTTAGGCAGTCTTTCTGACCGGTGGGACGACACCAGCGGCAAAGGCGACAAAAAAGCGGACAAGCTGACGCGCGAAGTGGTGCGCGCGCTCATTCGGCGCATGGACGACATTAAAAAGGGCAAGGACACCAGCAAGGCCGAATACAGCGAGCCACGATTTGTGGCGGTGATGGCGCAAATGCAAAAGCACGTCCTGCAGCACCGATTCCGGCCTTCAGGCACGATCAATGACCTGTGCGTAGTCTTCGTCACCGTCGCAAAGACAAATCTCCAAAAGACAGATGACGTCGTCAATCGCTATTTGCCGCTGTTTGCCGAAATCGTGAAAAAGACCGTCGTCGAGGATTGTCCGTCGGCCGCGTCCAACGAATTGCTCGACCGATTGCACGGCTACATGGGCATCGGCAAGCCCCAACGCCACCCCTCCGACCGCCAGGCTGCAGGATCGCCCGCAACACAGGCCGCTTACGGCTCTGTCGAGTCCTTTGAGCAATTCACCATGGTCAAGACTGTCCGCATCCTCTTCCAGGTCGATCCAAACGACCACCGCCGCAAACTCAGGGAACTCCAGCCCATTTGCACACAATCCGTAAAAAAAATGAAAAAAAGGGCCTTTTTGGTTGAATTTTGCTCACTTTTTTCTTTTTTTTTTTTCTTTTCCAGGCATTCCTGCACGATTTGAAGAAATGCATCAACCACGTTCACACCAACGACCCGTTCCCATGCAACTCCAATGATTTTGGCGATCGCCAGTCGTACGAAGCCTGGCAAAAACGCGAATTGAATCAGCTGACTGGCCTGCTAAAGACCCTCACGCTGCTTGATCCGAATCTGTCCATGGCGCCCTCCAAGGACACGGACAATAGCATGGGCATGGTAATGTTTCTGGATTTGGGGAGACGCGTCCCATTGGGCCGACAAGACGCGCAAATTGACATTTTCCATACTCTTTCTTTTTTTTTCTCTCTTTTTTTTATACTTTCTAGAGCGGCTTCACGTTCGTTCCCGAGAACCCGCGCGGGTGCTTTGAGCGTCTGATGAACATGTGCATTGATTACGACGCGCAATCGATTTCTGCGGCGGAACGCGCAAAGACAAGCGTGCTGTCGCAGCAGTCAGACGAGCTTTTGCGCGAGTGTTTCCGCACGTGGCGCTTGTCCACGGCGTTCCGCGCCATCCTGTACCTGAAGCTGATCAAGGAGCGCTACGATCGCGGCGTGTTTGAATACGACGACATCACCGACGGCTTGCGCAGCCTTGAGCGCGCCATCAAAGAGACAGACGTCAAGTCATGGACCACCGCCGACCGCACGAGCCTCGTCTGGGTGTATGAAGGGCTCGAACGCACTTTTATGCGCCAATTTGTTGAGGGACTCAAGGAGTATTGGAAGATCAGGTACACCTCTTATGCCTGGTTTTTTGGTTCTTTTTCTCATTTTCTCATTTTCTCTCGCTTTTTTTTTTCTTTTGGCCGATTCTAGTCCGCTGTACATTGAAGAGTCGCTGACGCTCATTGATCGCATCTACGAGGACCCCGTGTATCTGCATGGACACCCGGATTCCACGGCGCAGTTCCGTGATTTGGACGAAATTGTCGAGGTAAAAAGCCAAAAACAAGAAAAAAAAAAGGATGAATCTAGTCATGGGCAAAGCGCTCACTCCTGTGTCTCTCTCTTAGGGCGCCGCCGTGACACGCTGGCGGATGCTTGGGCAGGCGTCGAATTCGCCACAAGCCGACGATTTGACGAATTTGTTCAACATGGCGGACAAGCTGACCAAAGAGCTCGTGTCGCTGGCCACAAAAAAGTTTAAAAAGCCAATCAAGGGCGTGCTGTCTGTGCCGGGCATTGTCATGACGATCCAGATGCCCTATTTCGCGCTTGAAATCGAGAATTGGGCGTACTTGCCCGAGGCGCGCAATGCGCCGATCGAGGTTGTGTTTGAGCTGTATCACAAGCTGCTGACGCTCAAGCGACTCTATGACCAATACGGTCCTCAGTAAGACTGTTTAGATAATGAAAGGAATTGACGCGTTTTTGTTGCTCATCCATCATTTCATTTTTTAGACAAAAAGCGGCACTGTTCAAGGTGGAATCGTGGTTCTCGTTGCACGTGCGACGTTGGCTTCAGACCACGGACAAGTCGACACCCGAATGGGTCGACAATGCGATTAATCAAGACCAGGTAAATGCGCATTTATTTTTTTTCGCGTTTTTTTTGCGTTTTTTCTCTTTTTTTTTTTTTTTTTTTTTTTTTTTTTTGGACGCGTTTTTCTGACCACTTGCCGCCCTTTTTATTTTTAGTTTATTGCGACCAACAGTGCGACGCTTCACTCGTCGTCCATTGTGGATCTGTTTAGCTTGTTCCACCAAGCAGTGGACTTTGTGCAAAAGTTGCAATGGCCCAACCAGTACCAATGGTGCCGTTTCATGACGGCGTTGTCGCGCATCATTGCCGTGGCGCTCACGCAATACACGTACGCGCTGGAGGATCGCATCACACAAGACATTTACCCGCATCTTGCACGCGAACGCACGGAAAACATTGAGCATTCATTCATGGACCGTGCACGCCTTCAATTGATGGGCAACCGCCCGTCCATGAACGACGCCGTCCCCGATGACTTTACGCCTCAGGTACACCTGAAGAGAGAGAAAAAAAGGAAAAAAATGAAAAGAGCGCCCCAATTCATCTTTTTTTTTTTTTTTTACCCTTTTTCACATTAGATGTGCGTCAAGATCAACAACATTGAGGCTGCGCGGTCGCGTCTGGACCGATTGTACCAGACGATGGACGTGGACGAGATTGCGGATTATCTAAAGGAGCATGGTGGGCCAGCTGCTGCGGAAAAGGTGGAACAAAAGCACTATTTGTACTCGATCCGTGTGGTTCGCGCCGAGAATCTTGCGCCGCAAGATAGCAATGGGCTCAGCGACCCGTATGTGATTCTTGAGATTGACAATGCGCAGGTGGCACGCACACGCACGGTGTACGAGACGTTGAACCCGCGATGGGACCAGACGTTTGATCTGTGGCTCGACAACAAGACAATTGATGTGATGGCCATTGTATTTGACGAGGATCTGCTAAAGGCGCACGACGAATGTGGGTCGGCCATGTTCCGTTTGTCGCCCAAATACTTTGACGATTATCAATCGCACGACATTGTGCTTGATTTGCATCCGCATGGCCGCCTGTTGTTGCGTGTCAGTATGGAGGGCGAGAAGGATGACATCCAATTCTGGTATGGCAAGACGTTCCGCACGCTCAAACGTGCCGAGAATGACGCGGCAGGGCTCATCGTGGACAAAATGAGTCGCTACGTGCGCCATTGCTTGTCGCGCAAGGTAATTGACAAGCTGCTTGGCCGCGACCGCAGCAGCACCAGCTTTTTCTCGTTTGGCAGCAGCCGTGCCGCCGCCAAGGAACCGGTGGATTTGACGCTGCCAGACTATGAAGACGCCATTGCCCCCCTTTTGGATTATTTGGAGCGCAATCTTCATATTTTGAACAATCACTTGTCCGAGTCCAACATGCAATTGGTGGTGCTCAAGATCTGGCGCGAGGTCCTGGTGGCGCTCGAATCGGTGCTGCTGCCGCCACTGTCGGAGCATCCATCGGACATGAAGCCGCTGGATGAATACGAATTCGATGTGGTGTATAAGTGGTTGGAATTGCTAAAGATCTTTTTCAATGGTGGCGACGACGGCGATGCCGTACCCCTGGACAAGCTTGAGAATGCCCAATACTACACGCTGCTGGCCATCAATGTGGCGTACAATATGGAAACACACGAATTGATGAACACACATCAAAAGGCACAGATGCAGCAGGTCGAGATCAAGCAAAAGGGTGGACGCAAGGCGGATCGATCGAAATCCGTGTACCATTCAAAGCACACCATGCGCAAGCGACGCGGCGAAGGTGGCAAAAGGACCAAGAAACCCGAAGCCACCGCCAAACCCCCCGCCGTCATGACCAGTGCCAACATCAAGGCCCAGGCCATTGATCTGCCCACGGCCGAAGTCATTTTGCGCATCTTGCGCATGAGACCCGGAAAGGACGTACGCGACTTTTTGCGCCAGGAATTCGACAAGCGCAACAATCCCGCACCGCCTCCACCTCCGCCCCATGCCGTCGCTCTCGCAGAAGCTTCCAAAAATACCAACCCTGCCTCCAATGCCCCCAATGCCTCCAATGGCTCCTTGCCATTGCCACCACTTCCAGTGCCATCCACCTCTTCCTCGTCCACGTCGCTAGCCGCTCAAAAACCGCCGGTTTCTTCTGTTTCTGCTTCTGTTTCTTCTGCTCCCCCTGTGCCAAAGGTTGCTCAAGCGCCCCCCGTGCCTCAATTGCCCCCCATGCCTCAGCAGCAAAAGCCAATGCCGCCGCAGCCTGTCCAGCATGAGCCAATGCCGTCGAAACCACAGCAACAGGCGCCAAAACCTGCCATCTCTCAACAGCAGCCGCCAATGCCTCAGAAACAGCCTCCAAAGCCGTCCATTTCCCAACAACCCCCTCCCATTCCCCAACCGCAGCAGCAACAGCAGCCGCAACAACAACAACAACAAGCAATGCCGCAGCAGACACTGGCTCAGAATCCGCCCATGCAACAGCCATCGACGCCTCGACAGCCTTCGCCACCTCCTCAGCAGGCACCGTCCATGCAGCAGCAGCAGCAGCAACGTTACCAGCCACAAAGACAATCGCAATCGCAAATGGACACGCAAAGGCAATCATCTCAGTCGCAAATGCAGCCTCAGAAGCAATCACAGTCGCAATTGGACTCGCAAAGACCATCTCAAACGCAAATGCAGCCGCAAAGACAATCGCAATCGCAAATGCAACCCCAAAGACAATCGCAATCGCAATCGCAATCGCAAATGCAGCCGCAGAGACAATCGCAATCGCAGGTTCAACCGCAACGACAATCGCCATCGCCATCACCATCGCAAATGCAGCGACCATCGCAACCCCAGCGTCAATCGCCACCGCCATTGCCCCAGTCGCACTCGCAGACGTCTTTCCAGATGCCCCAGATGCCCCAGCAGCACCAGCAGACATCGGTGCCGTCGTACAAGTTGCAGCCGCAGCAGCCTCATCAGGCCCCGCTTCCGCAAAGCTTTGTGGGTCCCGTGCCGTCCTCTTACAAGTTCCAGCAAGGGTTCCAGGCGCCGCAACAGCAGCAGCAGCAGCAGCATCACCAGCCTTACCAGCAGCCGCACCAAGTGTACCCAATGCAAATGCCACAGATGCCACAGATGCCACAAATGCACCGTCCAACGCCGCACTCGTCCTCCATGACCATGCCCCAGCCAAACATGCCGCCAAACAGGTCCACGACCGCGACCGTCTACCAGCCAGGCATGCCACCCCCTCCGCCACCTCCACATCATGCTTGATCCCACTTGGACAACGCATTTTTTGGTCTTTTTATCACTCGTTCATACCCTTTTTATGCCATTTGTCGTCGTTACCATTTTTTTATCCTCTTTTTTAAAACGTACACAATGAAATTGGGAGGAGAATTGCTTTTTGTCTTTTTTCATTTTACAAACAATCTAGCAATATCGGCCGTCTAAGCTGTACATGTCGCAGAAGCGCGTCTCATTGTCCTTTTCTAACACGTACAATCGCTGTGGCAGCAGGCAGTCCGCGCCCGCGTCCAAGTAAAATACAAATTCCTTGCTGGACGGCTTGCCAATCGTGCCATCTGTGTGCCCCCCCCCCCAAAAAAAAAGCGAGTCAACAATCTTAAAATCGACGTGTTCCCCTGTTTTGCGCGATTTCCGGCTTACACTCATCATTTCTAAAGAGCTGAAACACCGTGGCGCGCTCGTCGCCTTCCTGAACTTTGGTCTGAGGTTGATTTAATAAGCGGTCCACGAGATCATATTGTCCAGGTAGCTAAAAAAAAAAAAAAAAAAAAAAAAAAAAAAAAAAGAGAAAAAGAAGGACAATGCCCATTTTTAGACGCGTTCACCCTCTAGAAACACGCTCGTACCTTGCGCAGCAATGAGATGGCATTGCAAAGCACCAGCTCTTCGCGTTTGATCATGGTAATCACGCCGTCAAACACACATTGCCCATTCCTACATTGGAAAAAAAAAAAAAAGAGAAAAGAATGAGCAACATTGCCTTTGTGCCAAAAAAAAAAAAGAAAAAGAAAAAGAAAAAGTACCTCAATGCATCCCATGGGTAATGGATGAGCTCTTGCGACAGCTGCTGCATGCCATTGGCCACCGATCGAATACGCTTGACAATTGGATGGGACACTAGCGTGTCATAAACAATCAGACCCACCGTGGGGAGCATCCTGGAAGAGTAAAAGACAAAAAATGAGTTCACAAAATGCGACGCGCAGAATGAAAAAGGAGAAAGAAAAAAAACCCCCCCTTACATGCTGAACAATTCATTGACAGAGATGGATTCCAAGTAGTGTAATGCCTTTTCGCCCTCGGTCTTGAGATCAAAGAGTGATTTTTGACGCGAGGCCGGGACGCGCCGTGCACGTTTCCATAAATCTTGCCAAATATTGTTGGGATCGGCCATGCGCGCGCTCAGATGTCCGCCTCGTCCTTGTTCTTGTTCTTGCTCGTCGTCAATCCAGTCCTTTGGTGAATGCCACCGCACAAAGTCTTCCAGTATGGCTGTCGGATTCGCCGCCTTGAATGCTTGCATGTCGGAATACAGATGAGCTGATTGCAGCCGGGCGCGCAGCTGCGTGGCAGACACCGAATTGCCCATCTTTTCAAACACATCCGCCTGCTGCTGGACCATGTCCTCGGTCATGAACCCAGGGTTCTAATCAATTGCCAACAAGGAAGAAAATGAGAAAAGGACATTAAAAAAAAAAAAAAAAAAGGATGGTTTGGTTGTGGTACCTGAGTCACAGGGGTCCAAAGGGGCACGCCGGTGGAAAGCAAACAAAGCGACGGATGTTGCTCCAATCGGCCGTCATACGCGTCGGGGTCGGTCAATTCCGCGTCTGGGTTGGTCTCTGTCCAGTCGAGCAAGCCAGCATCATCATCATCGTTGTCATCGTCGCCGTCGTCGTCATTGTCGTCGTTGCCATGGTCCTCTGCGGCACCATTTTCGTTAATTTGGCCGGTGCGGGCGTCAAACTCGGTGCTGGGCGAGTAATTCAGGCGGACAAAAGACTCTTGCATCGCATGGCCAAGCACAGATACGTCCGACATGGATGATGAGCATGATTCATCGACGCGCTTGCTGCTTTCCACCTCCTCGTGGTTGATTTCCGCGTTTTCAGACGTCGTGACGCGGTCCAAGACCACAGTTTTATCCATGTCTTCGACAGAATCAAAGAAAAACTCGCTGTCGCTCATGTCGGATGGATCTGAATTCGCGCCCTTTGGCGACGGCGTCGTGTCATCATCGTCTTGGTCGTCCTCAATCTCGGGCACCTGGTCGCCATCAATCAATTGCTCCAAAAAATCATTGAGCTTGTCAAATGCCGACGATTGTTTCATCTGATCTTGGGACGCGTCGTCGTCGACGGCCACCACGGTGACAGGCACATTTTCCTTGAGGATGCGCCGCTGGTGGATGCAGCAATTAAGCATGTTGAGCTTCTGATGGACCTATGGAAACATAAAAAAAGGGGGGTAAGTCCATTCGCGTCTCCCTTTTTCCCCATCCTCCTCTCTTTTTTTTTTCTCTCTCTCTCTCTCTTTTACCAAGTTGTAGCGTAGATCAATGCCTAATAAAGGCTGCTTGTCGACACTTTTGTCCTGGTCGTGGTGGTATAGATAAGGGTTGACGGCCGGCAGGGGTATCAGATGGTCCCAATGCCAGCGGATGCGCCTCAAAATGTCGATCCATAGGAGGCGCAGCAGTGTGATGATTGAGACGGGCGAAGCGAGGCGGCTGCCCTTGTTCGCGTCATGCGCCGCCTGAAGGCACAGCACAAGCATGTTCCACAAGAACGAATACTGCGGCACCGTCGTTCCATGCTTAAATCGCAACCCAAGCGCTGAAGGTGTAAAGAGCACGACATTGTCCTTTTCGTCGCTGTTGGTTTTGTTCGTTTTGGGGAATATGTGCGTGTCGCTGGATGCCATGAACGGGTCGTAGGCTCCCATTCCTCCTTTTTTGTCGGTATCATTGTCGCCGCCATTGTCGTGGCTGCCGTGGAAGAGTAAATAGAGCATTTCTTCGATTTGCTCGGGCTTGATCGTGTTTGCTGCGGCGTGGGCGGCACTAGCACTGGACGTTGCCTGGCCAGACGGCAATCGCCTTGGTTGGCCCATGGCATGATAAAAGAGTTGGCGCACGAGACCTGCATCGCCTTGTTGGGCGGCTGGCGACGCGTGTGAAGAGGTGCCTGGCGATGACGACGACAAAATCGTCAAAGCTTGCTCGTCGGCGCGATTGTCGCTGTCAAAGGGCGCAAGATAATCGGCATTGCCGGGGTCCCGGATCCATGTGTACACGGCGTGGTCCACGAGCGACGACAAAAACGCCCGTTGCTGCGACGCAGGCGCAAATTCGCGTCGAACGCGCCAAAAGCCGGCGGTCAAGGCATCCATGTTGCTGTGCACCGCATCATCCACCAGCGTCGCATCGCCTTTGCCAACCGGAAACACTGCAGAAAGCGTCATCGATCGCAATGGATCGTTGAATGATCCAAATGGCAACTCGGGTAAATAATCAGGCTTCCAATCGCTGATGCTGCGCATCGCGTCGTCGCGCAGCGTGTCGCGTGTCGGCGTCGTCGCGTCGTAAGAATCCGCCTCGCTTTCGTCATTCATCATCCGCCGCGCCTCCGCATCTGCCATCTCGTCCCATTGCTTCCAGTCGTCCTTGTACGAATTCTTCAAATGGTACGTAAACACGGCCCCTTGCACGATGCCCTCTTTTTCGCGTGACGACAGCGGCGACAACCCTATTTTTTAAAAAAAAAAAATAAAAAAAAATAAAAAAAAAAGAGTGAGAAACACCAAAAAATGCAAAAAAAAAAAAAAAAAAAAAAAAAAAAAAAAGGGAGGAGGAGGCACTTGCCATTGTCAAAGCGGATGGTGTCGACCTTTTGCTTGAAAATGTCTGCCAGGCCATGCATGTGGACGTGCGTCTGTGGTGCAGGGAGCACGGACACGCGCCAATGGACCTGCAGATCGTCGGCGCGTTGCTGATCAAGCAAAAAGCCATAGTAGGCACCCGTGCGTGCCTGGCCCACGGGCACAAACACGGGGATCACGCAGTGCACCGCATTGAACGCGAGCGCGCAAGCGGAGATCAGAGTGCTCGCTTGCGCAGGCGACACATGCGCGCGCGACGACGAAAACAGCTTGGACTTTAGCGATTCAGACACAGACACAAGAAGAAAGAACTTGCTCAGCCCCGTCCATCGATGCAGAGGGTGCACAGCCTTTCCAGCCCCATTTTGTGTCTGCTGCTGCTGTTGCTGATGCTGTTGTTGCTGCTGTTGATGCGTGTGCTGCTGCGCGTGCCCCTCGATGAGATCATGCAAGTAAAAGTCGCCAAAAGCATACGGATGGTCCCCTGCACCGTCGTCATGTACAACCGCCTGCTGGTAATACAACAGCCGGTACGTGTCTTCGCCTACACAAATCGTCTCTTGGCGCACATGGTCGGCAGACGACGAAAAAGTGGAAGCAGAATTGTTCACGTCCCAAAACGCCTGGTCCTTGACGCCCCACGACAAGAGCACCTCCTCAATCGCCGTCACAAGTCGCTCCATGCTCGACACCGACGTGTAGTCCACAAACTCAAAGTGCTCATCGCCCACACTGCTGGACATTGGCTGCGACATCAAAAAAAAAAAAGAGGCCGATGGCGGTGAAAAAAAAAAAAGGGGGGGGGAAGAAGAGCGGAAAGAAAGCGGGACAACGACAATGGACCCGCTTTTTCTTTATATTTTAATGGCCGACAGCACGAGGTCATTCAACAGGGCGTCGTAAAATCGTTGCCAAACCCCATATTTTACGAAAATGCGGACACGACAAGCGACCTACTTCCGAAAACAAACACGACGCTTGCCAAAGACAGACCACTTGCTGTACTGATTTTTTACGCGCACTTCATCTCGATAAAATGATTTTTATAAAATTGATGCTTTTGAGTCGCTGTTCCTTTCGACCCCAAGCCCCCCAGAATGACGCCAAATTGACACACATTAAAAGTCGCGCGTAGAAACCAAGGAAATCGTCTAAAAAAGCACAGTACATCTGCTAGTTGGTGAGAAATCCGCGATTTTCGATTTTTCTTCGCGGGTGCAAGCGATACCTCATGGAAAACACGCTGCAGCGCCGCGCCAACGCATCCGCGAGCGAGAGATGCGCCAAGTGCATAAATTTAATCAAGGTAATGAGCAGCTAGCACGGCTGCGGGCTACTGTAAATCATCGTCCATTCAAAGTGCCATACAGTATGCTTCTTGTCTCGCGTCTGCTTTGGATCCCATCTATCTTTTTTACAGATCATCATCGCCACTCATGGACGTAGAAAATCGCGCTCTTTCTGATCAGCCCAGTGTCAAGACTCCTCAGCCATTTCTTCTCGAGCTAGCTTCTTCGGAACAAGGATTGGTGCTAGGGTATACTAACGATTCGGTGAAACCGAAACCGAATCGAATCGAATCGATAATATCGGTTTCGGTTTGGCATTTTTTGAAACCGGTTTCATCGATAAAAATTTCGAGCCAAACCGGTTGTGAATGAGAAAGGACAAATGATAGGACTAAAGGTAGCTTTTTATGTCAAAAGTGAGAGAGAGAGAAAAGAAAGGGAAAATAGAGGGGAAAGAGACGTTTAAATAGGCTATGGAAATAGGCTATGAGGCGAATTAGATGTCAGGCATCACACGTCAGAGCGTGTGTGCAACTGAGCTTAAATGCAGGTCTGATCTGCTGCGCATCATCCAGATCAATGCCAAATTTGACACCGGTAACCGATAAAAACCGATAAGCGGGCATTGAAAAAAAAATTGGTGGTACTACTTCATACAATTTAATCTTTATGGTCAGAAATAGATTTTTAGTGTAGTGGTTTGACGCAGGGACGCAACCTGCAAGGTCCAGAGTTCGAATCCTTCTTTGATTTTGCATTTTTTTCCCAATTTTTAAAATTGAGCGCTTCTTTTTTTTGGAAAGGTCACGTGTTGAAGTCTTAACGATTCGATTCGGTTCGGTTTCGGTTTCCGGAAATCTTATCGATTCGGTTTCGGTTTTCGAAAATATTATCGATTCGGTTTCGGTTTTACAAAAAACCAAACCGGTTCATCGATAGTATACACTAATTGGTGCCAAAACGCATTTTCCGTCAAAATTGGATGATCGACCCCAGGTTTTTACGACGTTTCTGTCGATAAACAGAGCGTGTTTACAGTATTCCGTGTGTGAATGGCGTGACGATTCAGCAACCTAAATTCCACGACTTGAAAATACAGTAGTGGACTTACACCTTGGAATATCCGAGAAAAAGCGCGATTTTCCAAATCAATAGTTCAATACGGTACGTACCACCATACGCCACCTAGCTAGTGACCGCAGCTAGTAGGCTTTCTTATCGAACCTGGAATCGAGAATCGATAAGGAATCGAATCGAGATTTTCCGATTCAATTCTACAGTACTTGAGAATCGAAAGGTTCGAATCGACTCTTTTTATGAGGATTCGAATCGAATCGATAAGCGGATTTTAAAGCGGATTTTGAAATTTTTATAGTAGGTCATTTCATTGCATCTCTTTCCAACATGGTGTTGAAAACCGGAGGTCCGTCGAGTCGTTGTGTACAGTTGATGAATCCAAAATGCTGTATCGAGCTATCGTCCTATCGACATTTTCACAAATTCAGAAGTGGCTCTCGCTCGAAATATTTTGTGGATCGAGATGAAACTGGCTTACTGGCACCATTCAAAAGAGACACGCTCGGACGTCATTTTTGGAATGTTTATTTGCCCGATGCATGACCTTTTTACGCTTGTGAAAGCCGTTCAAACATGCCTAGCTAGGATTCTCTGTTCATACCCGTTGCTCCCAAAAGTGATCCAATAAGTTTTGAAATTTTAACTTTAATCTGTCAGAACTCATGCAATACACTGTCTAGAGACTTGAAAATTGGTTCATTAGAAAGACCTGTGTCTTTTGTACTGTAGGAAAAAAATGGGATGGATTGAAGAGGTATTGAATGCACAATGATAAATTGAAAAAAAGAAGTGCATTGGATCACTTTTGGGAGGCAATGTCACTTGGGAAAAGTCTGAAACAAAGCCACTCAGATTGCTCAAACCTTTTCTGGTACCTTTTTTTCTGCCATACTTCACTCCCATTTTTTGTTTTCCGCGTAAGTTGAGAAAGCAGCAACAAGAATGAACACGAGCGATGCATGTTGCTACAGTAATTGTTCAAAGTAGTTAAATGAAGCCTCTCCCCAAAGATCTCGAGCAGAGAGTGCTCAAACACCTTAACGACGGCTTGTCTATTCGCCAAGTTATGGTCAAGACTGGCGCCAGCTTTGGTGCAGTTCAAAGGCTTCGCGTTGACAAGTCATTGTCTCGTAATGTTGCAGTTAATGGACGCAAAAAAAAAAAGCTAAACGATCGGCTCAAGCAGTACTGTGTTCGCTACATCACGAAGTTTGGTTTGGAAAATGCTGTTCAAGTGCAGCAGGCTTTGAAAAATGACTATGAAATATTTGTTAGTGCTACGACAGTCCGCAGGGCTCTGGAGGAAGCTGGTCTCAAGGCAATTGTCAAACCGAAAACACCAATGATCAGCGAAAAGAACAGGTTGGCGCGTTTAAAATGGGCAAAAGCGCATATGCATTGGACGTACGACGACTGGAAACGCGTCATTTGGTCAGACGAAGTGAACCGTATGTTGAATTTTCCGGGATCAAATACTTGGCTGGTAAAGACGTTTTAATCTCTCGCTAGACGCCCAGGAAGTGCACTTATTAGAGGCTACAACGCGATGCCCCTGGATGTAAAATTTGATTTGGAATCGAATGGTGTTACTTTCGATCCATGCTCTCTTAGTAAAAACGTGAAAAAATCGCACATTTACCGCCAAAAATCAAAATCGGCCAAAATGTCGTAAATTGCGATTATCTCGAAATTTTACTAAGCCAACGGACACCGTGTGAGAACTTTATTCGATTCTAAATTAAATTTTACATCGAACTCGTGTGAGAAAATGGCGATTTAATCAGGTTTTGAGGTACCGTACTTCCATTAGAGCAAACCGCAGCATTTGAGCCAAATCTCTAAGTACTCAAAACCCAGCAAATGGACATGTAATTTAAACACCGCCATGAGTTTCTACGCCCTTGAAAACATATACTGTAAAACGTCATTTGCAGCTTCATCGTGATTGGCCAAAACTTGGGTGTAGCTGGGGTCGGGGGTATTTGATCCCGGAAAATTCAACGTACGCCAGATTACCTTGACCAGCGCATGTAAGGTGGGTGTCTTCCTTTTTAATGAATAAAAATGTTCCTCATTGATTCCCATGATCGGACCCTTTGCACAGCCCGAGACTCCGGTCAGATCGCCACACAGCTGAATGTCTGACCCTGAATCATCCATTCCCCTCTATTTAAGCTCGCCTTACCTTAATTATTAGTCTCTCTTTCTCTTCCCTCTCATCTTTCTTCTCCCCATTAAAGCCGTACTTTTAGTCCCGTCTTTTCTGTCTTGTTCACTAGATTCACATAACATAGCCAGGGGCGAGTGGCTGCTGCTGCGGGTTGCTGCTCCATCTTGTCAAAGAGATAAAAAAAAGTAAAAACAAGCGAAAGAAAGGCAAGTCTGTTATCCAAAATAGGCATTACTAGCTAGTTACTTTATTTAGAATTTTCAAAAACGTTGCACGAAAAAAATTCCCATACTGTATACTGTAAGACGATTTTTAAAGTCAGAGAGATGGGTCCTAGCGACTGCTGGCCGACCAAAAAAAATTACTTTATACGAGCGTAACAAACGAAAAAGGCGATTCTCAAAAATGGGGGGGACGTCAACCTTGAGAGCATCCATTTTGTCTGCCAACAGCAAATTGTCGGGGTTACCTGTTTGGGGTACATTGATCACGCTGAGTTCGAAATTTCCCAAATTTGGCATTTTCTGAGATTGAAATGTGTGACTTCTGAGCGACCCCTGATTTTTTAAAAAGTGGTCGTAGCGCTTTGGGGTTTTAAGCTTTTTTGTTGCAAATTGTGCGTTGAATTCGATGCGGATATTTTTGAGCGAGGTCGACCAAGTAGATATCAAGATAAATGCAAAATACGGCAAATTTAGTGTTTTTGGAATTTCTGGCTCAAAATAATTGAGCGGTCCCATCTAAAAAAAAGATACAGTAAACGGGTGCTTATCGCTCGTCGACGGCGCATTGTAAAAATTTTTGCAGTGACGTGTACTTACTCTACAATAGCTACAGTAATTCCAATTTTATATGCCTCGAATTTCCGACGCACGCTCATGAGATGCATCAAGTTTATTGCGTAGAAAATGAAAATTTTATAACATTTTAGATTTGTACAGCAGCTGGTGGTTGTTGAACGCTGCTGTTGCGTGATATCAGTATTGCTGGTATCGATGGAAATCCATCGCTATACTGTGTATTTTTCTTTTGGCTTTCCAATGCCTGCAAAAAAAAGGCACGTAAGCCTTTGGAGATTGATTACGTAGCGTGTCGTCACTTGCCTGGCATTAATATTCGTTGCAAATTGAGCACATCTTGTGGTATTTCTTCGTTGCGTCACGATAGAATTCCGCAGGGGACTTGACACTGAAGCATTGCATGCAGGTGATCTTGGTGTTTTGAAATCGATCTTGAACCGCGGCTGGACCATAAACAAGCCCTTGGTTGAGCATGTCAATCATCTTTAGAACCTGTGTGAGTGGCAAGCATTCATTTATTTGTAGCGATTTCAATAGTATACCTCTTCTGTGGATTGCTCATTGCGGTGGACTTCTCATTGTAAATCTAAAAGGAAGCAAAAATAAGGAAGACGAAGCATGATCGTGCTTCATAGAGCGTACCTTTTGTTTTTTTTGGATGCAATCTTTGGAGGTCGTTCAAATCCATCAATACATGTTATATTTATCTGTAAATGTCCTAGATAATAGGCTGTATCTATCCTGTCAAAAAGCAGGGAACAAGGGTGTCCCCTACATTTAGGCGGATTGGTGCGCTTCACCCCACCCCGCGGGATGCGATGTCCAGCAAAAATCAACCGGTCATCAGTTGTTCAATTGACCAAAAACTGAACATGTGGTTATGACCCACCTCCTTCCCACCACCTTTTAAAAGAGCATTGTGAAGTAGAGTAGTGTTTCATATTATTGATAAGTGACATGTACGTGTCTTTTTGAGACAGATGTGACAGTGATATTGAACACTACGTTGTCTTGGAGTTTTTGCTCGACAATATCCTGCAATGTGCCGCCGCATCGCACTTTCGTCAGCCCATCGTCAAAGACCAAATGGAGACATGTCTTGCCTCTGAAAGGTGCATATCCATATTTAATGACGCTATACGTCATTCCTTCCTGTAGGCACGCAACATCAGATCTGTATGTCGACGACTGGGGACTGCTGATTACCTCCAGCGCAGGTGCGAGCGCATGTTGGAGCGATGTCATAGTGAATGCGTCGTCATTGTCCACGCGCACCAAGCGAGCAATACACTTGCTTGCGGTCTGATCCAAGCGGTTGTCAGGCCATTCAATACAGACGTTGTTGTACGTATCTAGACCAACATCAGCAAACCTATTCGCACCTGCTGAAAGATAAGAGCGAGAGGGGAACAGCGAGTTGGATTTGCCTGGCACAAGTGTCATTTCGGTACAGCCAGCAGCTCTGACGTATCTCTCATGCTTGATGGTCTCATAAGAAGTCGAGTTGCTCCCGATCTGCTTGATGTAGAAGCAATGGATTGTTCTATCGTTGAAGCTGAAGTTGGCGAGATGGCATTTGAGGTGATCGGCTTTGATCTCCTTGCAAATGCCTTGCTTACGCTTGGTGAGGGAGTTCCACCAATGGCAGTATGCAAATGTACTGGTCTCTTCAATGTACACTGCAGTAACCTGCATCAGCTTGTCAACGATCATATGCCATTGCTCGCGTAAAGGCACCTTGAATGTAGGGCAGCGAGCCATCTTGTTCAGCGTGTCATCCATTGCACGCTCATACGAGGTAGGATGGAAGAGTGTGCTCCCGTAAATGGACAGCTCAATGCGAGTGTATCCAGTTTCCAGGAAGCGTCGCAACTTATCCATATATGAAGCGTCATGATCTGCAACAAGATGGCTAAGACGTGATCCAAGTGTCTGGAGCAATTCTGAGCTTTCCAAGGCCTGGATGAACTTATTGTAGATCTTGGTACGTGTATTGGCATTGTTCAGAAGCGATGATTTTCCGAGGAACGAGATGCAATTGTCACCGACGGATAGACGATCATTCACAATATCAGATTTGGTGGCAAGGTTGTGACTCAGGACATACTTCTCGATGATACTGCGAGTCGAAATATATCCACAATCAACTGTCACATCAATGCTGCGAAGGATAATGGATTCATTGCGTAGTAATCGAAGTGCTTGTCTCAAAGCAATGAAAAGGTTAGAAAAGCCAATGTTATGGAACCTGACATTGACTCCAATATATCCAATAACGCTGTACTCTTGCTGCATTTCCACTTTTTCTGATGCTTCGTCAAAGCTTGCCCACACACCCTTTCTGGCAACTTTCAGCTGGAACTAAACTTTTCAAAATAAAGGCACAATTTATGGCTTATGATGCCAAGATAATATTTAACCATATTCTTGTCAGTTTGCATGTCATAAGCGCACCAAAAAAGCAAGATGCTATCGACAAAGATGTCCGTTAAGTCTGTCCAGCCATAATTTTGATCATAGTTTTGGGCATAGTTTATCCCATATACATCGTTGAGATATTGGGGATGTTCATTAAAGAAAGTGTTGACGAGCTTTTGATCGGACATAATGGGCGGCCTTCACCTTGAGTTTATTTTACAATAAATACCTCTTCACATGTTTTAAGTCACGTGACCTTGATTTTAAAAGGGCTTACTGGAGAGACTGCATATACTCTTCAACCAAGTCATTGCCATCAAACATGTCCTGGGTGATCCACCTGTTGTAGCGGTTGTCGTATCCTATCCATTTCACCTTGTACTCCGTGCCATTGAGGGTGTCCCGGTGGTCAATGATACGCTCCACGTCATAGCTAACAGGCTCATCATCCTGCATGTGATCCATATCGGTACTGGTGCTGGCAGATGCTTCCTGAGCATGAATATCTTCAAGTGACAAGCTAAGCAGCTCCCGTTGGAGCACCTCCATGCTCTGCTTATGGCCACGGCGATCGGCAATGCTCAGCGTATCAGCGACATCATACACTGAGCTTGTAGATGGGCTCCCAGTGTAGTAATCAAAGCCAGTTTGCATCCAGTAGGTGTGATATACTGAATGTTCAAGGTTGCCTAGAGCAACAAACTTCTTCATGTTGCTCAAAACGCAAGCCAGTTTTAGCTGGACAGTAAACACAGCATCGTCGGATACACGGATCACAGACGTGCCGTTGAACCGATGAAACAGATGACCAAGCTCTCCAAAGCGCGATTCAATGGAAGATCTAAAGCCACCAAGCAGCTGGTTGTATAGGATCTCATTGCTGTCTAGATCAACACCCATAGATTTTCGTACAGGAGTGACAAAATTTTCTCTTGCAAGGTGAGGATTGGCTTGGATGATACGATCAATAAACAGGTTGTATCCTCCATCCATAGCAACAACGTCAAAGCGGCTTACCTTGTCAACTAGATCCATAGATGCCAACATTGAACCATCATTATTTGTAGAGCAAGGAGCAGCCTTTGACACAAACAAGATCATGCCGTTGATATCCATTGCAACTTGAGTGCGAAAGCCAGACTTCTTCAGCTTATATGAATAGTATGCTGATGGGTTTGTGGCATTCATGTATGTTGCTCGCGAGTCGTGACCATCAATCATCAGTGTGACATGCTTGAATTCATCCGGATTCAATATCTTAGCACGCATTACACGAAGCTTGACGTTGGAGAACATCGTTGCAAGACATGTATCCAGTATATTATCTAACCATTCCAATTGCTTAACATAAAATGAACGATAAATATCATGGAAGCTGGTTTTTGGAATATATTGCCCCATCTGAATCGTGGATACCCCCGTTAACAGATGGTATAAAATCAACAAGCCCTTTTCAACGCCACGATATGGACCTGGATGGTCCTTACTGCTAAACATTATAGACAGAAAAAAGTATACAGGTATATATCCTAAACGCTCAAGCACGTAGTTTTTGATCATCTCTATGCCAACAATATCTTTCACTTCTGATCTATGATGTTTCTCTCTTTTGACAATTGGCCAATCGGCACGCAGAAATGTCCAGTAGGTGCTAATGAGGTACTGAAACAGCTGCACTAGATCACTATTCATCTCGACAATATCAATAATATCACTAATCACAATCGTTATTTTACAATACTGTATATACCTATTCACATAAAATAGGTCATGTGATTTGTACCCTCCTGTGTCCTGGATCATCTAGGAGGTCGTTCAAATCCATCAATACATGTTATATTTATCTGTAAATGTCCTAGATAATAGGCTGTATCTATCCTGTCAAAAAGCAGGGAACAAGGGTGTCCCCTACATTTAGGCGGATTGGTGCGCTTCACCCCACCCCGCGGGATGCGATGTCCAGCAAAAATCAACCGGTCATCAGTTGTTCAATTGACCAAAAACTGAACATGTGGTTATGACCCACCTCCTTTGCAGCAAGGCTGATAATACAGTAGCCAAGCCCATCATCAGTGGCGTCCACAAAGTAAAGACCAGCAAGTTGGGTGTTGTCACAATCTGAACACAAAATCCTCATGGCCTCAAGCCTGGCCACCTCCCACTTGTTCTTTGTCTTGACGGCTTTGTTCAATCCCTCGACAATCTAATAAAAAAAAAAAGAGGTAAGCAATGGCACGCTCGTGGATGAACAAAATATCCGCCTTGAGCGCCTCAAGTCGCTTTCTTTGCTTAATAATCTAAAGCGAATTCAAATATCAGTTTTTACTCTTGACTCCATCTACGCACCGCCTCTTTTACCTTGGCACGCGCTGCATATTGCTTGTTGCGGTGTTTGTAGTTTTTGAAATATATTTTGCAGCGCTAGAAATTTCAAAAAAAAAAAAGTGAACACACAATAGAATAATGTAAAAATACACTTACTTGTTGATTAACGATACGGCAGGGCAAGCAGCTCCTCACAAATTTGTCCTTTTTCTCGTCATAAAAGTCCATCATGGGCTTACGATGGCCGTATCTGCTTCCGCTACAATAGGGCTGATCAAGCATGAGCTTTTCGACGAGTGCATGGTTCCCATCACGTCGCGCGTCATTTATTTGGCTGATGATCTGCAAAAAAAAAATCACTTTTAAAAAAGAATTGACGCGCTATTTTCGCCTTACCTTGAACGTGAATACACTGCGCCTCTATGACACAAGTGACTCAATTGAGTTCATGCTGAAGAAAATTATTCTTGAGTGCTGTTGTTTTTCCTACCGCGTAAGACTCGTCCTGCACCATGACTTAGGATTGAATGGAATCAGAAAGAAAAAATGAAAAAAAGAATGAAAACAGCCCTCTTTATGCTCAAGGTTCGCACAGATGAGTGGCGATCTTCCATTTTCATTCTGCAAATGACGCCGCCCAAAAAAGGCAACGACTTGCACTCTGTTGTGCTTCTCAATAATTTCATTGTTCTTTTTACAAGAACTTGCAAGCTTCTCTTTTTTTTTTTGGATCATTTTCATTCCATTCGCACGTCACCCTCCACTGCGGTCCATGAAAAGCACACAAAAATCAAAAAGGTACGAAAGAACATGATACATCAACACTGAGTTTTTTTTTTATTCCAACAAATCTGCAAAGGGCAATTTACAACTCGTGGGCCTTGCGGAAGTTCTCACCGGCATAGATGGCGTTGTCGCCAAGCTCCTCCTCGATGCGCAGCAGCTCGTTGTACTTGGCCATGCGCTCCGAGCGGCAGGGGGCACCGGTCTTGATTTGGCCAGTGCGGAGACCGACGACAAGGTGAGCAATGGAAGCATCCTCGGTCTCACCAGAGCGGTGAGAGACCATGACGCCCCAGCCAGCCTTTTGGGAGTCGAGCGAGGCCTGGATGGATTCGCTGATGGTGCCGATTTGGTTGATCTAATAAAAACAGGGGGCAAAATCGGTCAAAAATAAAGAAAATGAGCATGTGGACAGGAAATTGACGCGTTGTTTTTGCTCGATTTTGCTGTTTTTTTTTACCTTGAGCAACAAGGCATTGCAGGCCTTCTTCTCAATGGCAGTGGCAATGCGCTTGGGGTTGGTGACAGTCAAGTCATCGCCGACCAATTGGTAATCAGCGTTGGCGTTCAAGTGAGCCCAGCTCTCCCAGTCATCCTGGTCAAAGGCATCCTCGATGGAGACAACTAAAATGGGGCATGTCAGCGCGTTTGTTTCGCAATTGTCGCGACAAGGACGCGTTTTTTTTTTTTTTTTGCAACTTACTAGGATACTTGTCAGAGAAAGACTTGTACAATTCGGTCATTTGCTCGCCGGTCTTGTAGTCGGCAGGGTTAGAGTCGGGGTTCTTGAAGTCCAAGTCGTACTTGCCATCCTTGTAGAACTCGGAGGCGGCGCAGTCCATGGCGATCTTGACCTTGCCAGTGTAGCCGGCCTTCTCGATGGCAGTGACGAGCAATTCCAAACCCTCGCTGTTGTCTTGGATGTTGGGGGCGAAGCCGCCCTCGTCACCGACATTGGTGGCGTCCTGGCCGTACTTGGCCTTGATGACGGACTTGAGGTGGTGGTAGACCTCGGAGCCAATCTTCATGGCCTCGGAGAAGGACTTGGCGCCAGTGGGCATGATCATGAACTCTTGCATGGCGAGCTTGTTGCCAGCGTGCGAGCCACCGTTGATCACGTTGAAAGCGGGGACAGGCAAGACAAAGGGCTTCTTGGAGCCACACAGGTCGGCCAAGTGCACGTAAAAGGGCACCTCCTTCTCGGCAGCACCAGCCTTGCACACGGCGAGAGACACACCCAAGAGGGCGTTGGCGCCGAGCTTGCTCTTGTTCTCCGTACCGTCCAACTTGATCAAGAAGTCGTCAACGGCCTTTTGGTCGACGATGTTCAGCTTGGCCTCAATCAAGGCAGGGGCAATGATCTTGTTGACATTGTTGACCGCGGTCAGGACACCTAAAAAAAAAAAAATGCATGATCAGTCAAGTTATCAGTGGCGTGATCCAAGCTCCGCCGCCCACCCAACAAAGAAAGAGGAAAAAAGACACCCAACACAGAATTTTTGCGTGCTACCCGCACGTAAACAAAAAAAAAACCAAAAATCTCACGCGTCATACGCATCGATTGCACTCTTTTGATCCCGCACACGCGGTCATGGATGACACCCCTCTCTAGTCGTGGACGCCAATTTCTCCCAAACTTACCCTTGCCCATGTACTCGGCCTTGATGTTGTCACGGAGCTCCAAAGCCTCGTGGATACCAGTGGAGGCGCCCGAGGGGACACCAGCGCGGAAGACACCCTTGCCGGTGGTGACCTCAACCTCAACGGTGGGGTTGCCACGGGAATCGAAGATTTGGCGAGCGTGAACCTTGGAGACAGACATGATAGATTGCTTTTTTAAGAAAAAGTGTGTGAAGAAGAAAGAAAAAGAAACCAAAAGAACCGCGACAAAAACGCCTGCTTTATATTGTTTTGCATTCGAGAGCCGCTGCAAAATAGTCAAAAAAAAGCCATCAGACGGGGGGGTTTCAGCGCATTGTTGGCACTTTCTTCATTTGGGGGGGAGGCGAGCGTCCCCTTCTCGGAAATTGGCCAATGGCGTGTTCAATGGGCCTGGCCAGCCGAACACGGGAGAAGCCGGTCACTGGGCGCTAATTTCATATGCCAAAAGGGCGTGGCGAGGAGCTTCCACGGAAATCACGCTCCATTTCCCCTGTGCCTATTTTTTTGCGGGGCGAGCGGGGGCTGTTTCCTGATCTAAAATGCCAACCCATCCTTAAAAAATCGACCTCGGTCGCGGACGTGGGTCATTTCCGGCAACTTCCGTTGCAAAAGAAAAAAAAAAAAAAAACAGGGGGACTCTTTATTAATTCGCCTTTGTAAATTGATGCGCGCCGTGCTGCTCCTTGTTCATAGCTCGGTAAAGCGCGCCGTCAATGACGCTGGCCACTGTAAAGATGCCGCCAACAATGGCACATATGCTGACAAGCACGGATGCAAGCATTGGGCGGTCCTCGCGGTAAATGACGCGCATGGGCGAGAAATCAAGATGGAAAAAAACGCCTAAACAAGAAGAACGCGCGCGCGTGCGCGCAGGTTTGTGTGAGTATGTGAGGGTGTTTTCGTCTCTCGCGCCACCCCTCCCCCGGCGGCCCCCTCCATGATGACAAAAATTACCTGGCACGCCCGAAATGCCTTGCATAGGATCCAAGAAACGCTCCTGGCGGCTCGCCGAGTATTGGAACGTGCGGATCATCTTGCCACCCAAGAAATCAAACTGCGTCGGCACAATCTTCAAGTAGAATTGATACATCATGCCGGCTGATTTGCGCGTCCAAAAATGAAAATATCAAAAAAAAAATTCAAAAATTGAATATCGACGCGCTTCTTGACGCGTGGCAATTCTATGACTTTACCATCATTGCTACCGTGGTCTGTGCCATCCAATGGGTTGATGAGGGCCATGGCCTGCGTGCGCTTGTGTTTGTGAAGCAATGCCTGCTGGTCGCCGAATTGCAAGTGATTGATTGTGTGTTTAAAATCGTACTTGTTGCCAAGGTAGGTGCGAACGTCGTGCATGTGCTGCGAGCCGTGCGTGAACGATTGCCCGGGCGAGAAATGGAAATTGCCGCGCAGCTTGTTCACCTCGAGATGGCCAAACATGCGACAGCCCTCCTTGGACTGGTTGTCCAATGCCTCAAGCAAGCCCTCGCGGACACACTAAAACGCGAATTGCGTGGATGAGCGAAACAATACTTGCGCGCGTGGGAAAGGACAAAAAAGAAACGTGGCGTCGCGGCTTCTGCGTCCCCCTCCCTCCTTTTTTTTTTTCGTCCCACCCCCATTTACCTGCTCGATAGTGGCCGCCTCAAAATTCCAGCCCTTGGTAGAGTACAATTGGCGCACTTGGTCGCAAGTGTTGCAGCACTCGCCCTCCGCGCCAGCACCGTAACACGAGCCACACTCGGTGGCGGTCTTTTCTCTAAATTCGGCCTCGTCGGCAGCCATGCTGTTCCGGAGCTCTGATGAAAAAAAAAAAGTGTGAATGAGCTCACCAAATCGAGGCTGAAAATGACACGCGATTGGGCCACCGCGCTCGGACCAGGCCAAAAACTTACGCGTTTGCTTCTGTTTGTCGATTTCTTTGCCATTGGCGTCCAGGCGGCTCTTGAACACGTCGTGACTAAAGTGATTGATGTGCTCGCCCGACTCGTCCATGATATCTAGGCTCAGCTCTGCAAGAAAAAAAGAGAAAAAAGAACAAGAATGTGTCAATTGGCACGCGTTTTCATCCATCTTGTCGAAAACGCACGGTGACAGGGAATATGAGGAAAGGTGATATCAAAGTGAATGGGCAGCTTTTCCATTTTGCCACCGTCCACGACAACTTCGGACTGGAAAATTGGAAACAGGTACGCCCACAGCTCAATTAAAACGAAAAACAGGATCAGGCCCGCACTGACAAGCGTCACTACAATTGAAAAAAAAAGAGGGGGATGAGAGACGCTCAAAAAGGGATCCACTGGCGTTCATTTTACCCAAGGCGCCTGTCCTTGTGCGAATGCGAAAGTCATCAATCGTCTTTGCATAAGCGTCCAAGCGCTTAAACTTGTTGACAAAGGACTTTGACAGCATGATGGTTGCCTTGCAAAACGTGTCGAAGCGAGAAAGAAAAGAGGCAACAATAAAGAATTGGCTTTTCAAATTCCGCGTTTTTATCTGTTGAAATGCCGCTTTGCCACTTTTTTTTTTGCTTTCTTTCTTTGTTTGCCCCTCTTTTTGCGTCCCGTTTTTCTTCATGTTCAAAAAGTAAAGCTTGCAAGACCACCCACGACGCGTTTATTCAACCATTTTATTGCTTGTTTTGCCCAATTTCAGGTTTAGTTTTCACGAGAATATTGCGGGTCAGTCGCAACTCAAGTCGTCGGTGCAGCGCGGTATCCGCACTAAGCTGCAAGAGCAATACCCGCTGCTCGAGTCGATCATTGACACCATCCTGCCCAAGAAGACGCCTATTATCCTGATCAAGGGGTAAGTGACCGCGACGCAACCGGTGAAAAATATACAATGGCGCTAAAAATACCCTTTTTCGCCTCTAGACACGAGCACATTTCTTTTTTGTCCGTCAATGGCGAGATTTTGTTCTTCCAACACTTTGATGGTCCTTACTTCCCAACGCTGGTGCTCCTCCACAAGTGTAAAAACAAAAAAGATGGACGATTTCCCGCGATTTTCCTCATTTTTCTTGTTTTTTTTTTTTTTTTTGCAGATCCCGGGTTGCTGCCCAAGCTGCAGGTTGACCGCGGTGCGATCAAATTCGTCTTGTCGGGCGCCAACATCATGTGCCCCGGCCTGACATCCAAGGGGGCGCGTATGGACACGGATTTGCCCGAAGGCGCCGTGGTGGCCATTATGGCCGAGGGCAAGGAACATGCCCTGGCCATTGGCTTGCTCAAGATGAGCACCGAGGACATGTAAGCTCCACTCCCTCTCGATGATGGCCCGAAAAACAAGCGAGAAAGACGCGCGATCCTGATTTTTTTCTTATTTTTCCTTTTTTTTTTTCCTCTTTTTTTTTTGCAGCCGCAAAGTCAACAAGGGCATTGGTTGCGATAACATCCACTACCTTGCCGATACCCTGTGGAAAGAACAAGTCCCCCTGCAAGGCTGATTGCTACTACATTTCATATAAAAAATCAAAAGCGTTTCATTCATTTGGTATCCTTTTTCATGGCGAGAAAAAAAAAATTGATATGGGGTAAGGGGGGTAAGCAATACGAGAAAAAGTGGGAACAAAGAGGGAGGGGGTAAAAAATAAAAAAAAAAGTATACAAGTGTACAATGGGAGGAGAGAGGAGGGGGGTAAACTATAGAGGCAAGAGGGGCGTGGTCGACTGCTTGGACGTCCACAAATTGGCGAGCATGAGCTCGGCAGTAAAGAAAAACACGATGAAGATGTGATAGCAGCAGGCGATAAATTTGGTGATGGACGGCTGCTGGCGATAGGACGCGGCAATGGCAAGCGCTTGGCGCGTCGAGTCTTCAAGCGGGTCGGCAAGGCCAAAAGACGTGGATGTGGTGCGAGTCCACATTGGCGGCGTTTCCAATGACGACGACGACGCCGATGAGCATACAATGGACGACGTCGTACCGTAGTCGGGTGGCGGCGGCAATTGCAATTCGTGCAGAGACGAGGATGACACACTTCCGAGCAAATCAGGTACTTGCACGTCCATTGGCGCGTCCATCGACGCGTCACACGCGTCAGGAACGTCGATGAGCGCGTCATCTGCAGGAACATCGTCGTCTTCTTCATCCTCTAGCAGTGGATACTCCATGATCGTGGATGGCGGGCGGCCACGCTCCGTGGAACGATACCAATGAATGAGTTCTTGTGAAAACAGCGGCGATGGATAAGGTGGAGGCACCGGTGACAATTCCTCCAGCGCGTCTTGGTCATCATCGTCCAATTCAGGCGTTTCATGGTCGTGATGGTCATGATGGTCGTGCATCAGCTCGTCATCATCGGCCAAAATGCCATTTTCGTCGAATTCAAGCCCGTTTTCGAGATCCAGGTCGTCGTGTTCGTTGGCTTGAGGCTGCGTGAAATGATGTTGGCCTTTCATCCACGCATTCTCGTTCATGACGGCCAAAGGAGGAGGGTCAGGCGCAGACATGATGACAATGCCGTCTTCGTCAAGCACATCTTCCTCGAAAAAGGGTGCGTCGCCATCGGGATGATCGTCGAGATAGTATTCGTCCTCGTCGTCTTCATGCTGCAGGAGTGGCGGCGTGAACATAAAATCGTCGCCTGTAAGGAGCACCATGGGCCGCACATGCGGCATACCAAGTAAAATCTGCTGCGATTTGCTGTACATGCTGTGCAAACACCAATTCTCCAGAAACGAATAGGCCGCGCGACGACCGTGGACGTTTTGTCGAGAAAACTTGCCAATGGTCGCGTGAAATGCTCGATTGGCAACCTCGAAATCTTCGTCGCTATAATATGTGGGCAGCCCATCCCCGCCAAAGAAGGGCTGATCCGCCACAGGCACATCGTCCATGGCTGCTGACTCGTACTGATCATCATGCTCGTCTTCCTCTTCCTCTTCTTCTTCTTCGTCGTCGTCAGAGTCCACCGTCAGCGCCGTATACGGAGGCACCGCCTGTTCCAAGACATCCTCGGCCATTGGCTCCTCAATGGTCGCCGTCGGCACATAGGCATCTTGCTCCCCTACAGGGCCCGACGAATACGGTGTTTCCACGTATAACATTCAGCTGCTAACAACAAAGAGAAAAGTAAAAAATATAAAAAAAGTGTGAATTTCGTCTTATCTCGCGTGGTTCCGCCTAAAAAAGGTCGTTACTTGGGCTTTATCAATACAAAGTGCGTGAAAAAAGGGGGGTATCAAGTATCTTTGCGCTTCACTTGCAAAGCAAAATGAAGCAACAGAGAGAAGAAAGTGAAAGAAAAACAAAAAGGTGTGTGAGAAGAGGGCTTTCCCTCCTTTTTTTTTTTTTTTTTTTTTTTTTTTGTCCAGCTTGTCACTTGATCACCGACCCAAATGCCACCTCACCCGCCTCTTTTTCCCCCTTTTTTTTTTTTTTTTTTTTTTTTTTTTTTTTTTTTTTTTTTTTTTTTTTTTTTTTTTTTTTTTTTTTTTTTTTTTTTTTTTTATCTGTTGGGCGTCTCGTCACTCTCCCTTGCCTGCTTCCCCAAACTCAGGCGGCAGATGAAACAGTGGCCACCAAGGCTTGGCTGTTAAAAAATTTTTGATCTGCCTTTTTTTCTCCTTGCCCCCATTTGCAAATGGTGCTATTTTAAGCATGAAAGCAACGCCATGCGTGCGACTCTTCCCAGAACGATCCAATCCCGCGCGCACAAAATAAAACCAAATCCAAAAAGCTGGCTCTAAGGCTGAAATTGCGCAGCACAAATGCGAAATCCCGGGAATCTTCGCATTGTCCTCTTCTTTTTTTTCGGCAAAGAGACAGGGCCATAGCGCACAGCGTGTGGCCTGACCGTCAGCGCGTGCGCGCGCAGGGATCCATCTAGCATGACAACGGAAGTAAATCACATATTAGAAGAAAAAGCGCCCATTCGCTTTAAGAAACATGTCGTAGCCCCTTGCTTCCGAGACTCTTTTGAATTGTCTCGTCGAGCTGCATGTGGCGTGTCAATCTTAGCTTGATCAAAAGCACCGTGTCACCAGCAATCCGGTACTCATGCTAAAAAAAATTTAAAAAGGCAAAAACATGGTAATGGGTACGCCACATCGTCTTGCTTTGACATTCATTTGAACCGCTTCATCAAGCTGCATGGTGATCAAACAGATTTCGGCTTTGTCGGACCACTGAACCGAAAAGGATGTCAAATCAAATAAAGTCTCGCCAAAAGTCAGAAACACATCGTTACCCCTTTTTTTGTGTTCATTTGAACCACATCGTCAAACACTTTTTCGTACCATTTCCTCTATCGTTTCGAGTTTGAAATCATTCAAAGAGATCAAAACGTTGATGTTCTTGTGCATACTACAAGAGCATCTCATTTTGTCGATTTCGGCCAGATCGCCCTCCTGACAGCTGCAGGCTGACCTTTTATAAGGGGGTTCTAGCTTGCCGAGGAAACGCAAAGGCGACGCGCTTTTGCTGAATTAGTGCCATATTTTATGCGAGTGGGGTTTTGCATGAATTTTCGTCTATCTTTCATTGGACCTGATCAACGGCCTTTTTTATTGACACGTTTCTTATCAAACCTGGGTGCTTCAACCCCGTAGACGCCTTTGCCAGGCTACTATGAGTATTTTAAAATTCACGAAGTCGAGGAACAACAAGACCATCGTTTCTGACGCGTGGTTTCTCGATGAGGACACGTGAAGAGACTTCGAATTTTGATCACACACGAACCATGGCCATGGTAGCGGAATTGTACCAAGAAAACGCGTTGGTGACGCGTTGCTGCCGAACTGTTGCCAAATCTATGCAATTGCATGAAAACGCGTCATCTCTCACTGAAGCCACGCGCCAGAAACTCCAATTTTTTACCACACACAAATCTTGGTCATGGAAGTGAGTTTGTACCAAGGAAACGAGATGGAGACGCACTGTTGTCGAAATGTTGCCAAATTTATGCAGTTGCGTGAAAGCGCGTCATCTCTCAGTAAGGTGACGCGCCAGTGACTCCAAATTCAAACGAAACGCGAATCATGCCCAGAGACGCGAGACATGTCCAGAAAAATGCGCGGACAACACGTCCTTGCTGTGCCAACGCCAACTTTATGCTATTACGGTTTCAGATGATGTTTTGCACACGGGGTATCCGGAGTCCCAATAACATGGTGACAGGTCCAATTTGATTCTCTCTTGCCTCCCGTAATGAGACGCATTTCAAGGTTATACAATGATCAAAGAGGCGATGTGGGGCCTGAAAATTAAAAAAAGTGACAAATTTTGGATTTTGACGCGTCCTGACTCGAATAAAAAGGATTTCGCGTTCTGGCTTTCCAGTGAGGATGGAATGGACACATCAAAAGTCGACAATGTCCACGGACACACAAAAAAAAAAGCCTGTTTGTCAAGATATGCTGCGTGTTGATGCAAAAAAGGGGGTAATGTAAGCAAAAGTTTAATTTGAAACGTCTAAAAGATTAGAGTGGAGAGAGTGTTCTATTGGATTGTTTTAGATGCGGCCTTGCGTAATCGATTCATGACGGCCATGCCATGATTATCCTCTGCAACGCCCTGTACAAAGATGATATCGACACCTTGTGCGTCCATGTCGCGCAGGCCTTGGAACAGGTGCTTTGCGACCTCTTCCGGTGTTGTGCCCATGGGGTAGACGAGGCATGATGATGATGTTGACGAAGATAATGATGGCAATGAGGCTGAATCGCGGTTTTTGCCGTCGGATGTAAGGAGGCCCACTTTGTGCATGCCCATGTTCTCCATGGCGGCCAATTCTTTGGGCCAGACTTCATCGAAATCTTGGGTATCCTCGATGAGCACGACCATGGCCTCGGGCGAGTAATGGCGGTATTTCATGCCGGGTGTTGTTGGCGCGGCTTCGAGCTGTTGGTCGACAAAATGCTTGCGGTAGACTTGGAGCGCCTCCATGCCTGGCAGCGCGTGCAATTGTTCATATGTATAGCCGCCAGGTCGCAGAATGGCTGGTGGAGTGCGAAGACCGTCAAGCACAGTGCTCTCCAGGCCAACATCGCACGCACCGCCGTCGACAATGAGCGGGATCTTGCCGCGCAAATCGTCCATGACATGCGAAGCCAGCGTTGGCGACGGCTTGCCGGACGAATTGGCCGATGGTGCTGCCAGGGGGAACCCGCATTGATCAATAATGGCACGCGCAACGGGGTGGCTGGGCATACGCACGGCCACCGTGGCCTGCCCGCAAGTCACGGACGAAGGAATAAGCGACGATGTAGGCAGAATTAGCGTCAATGCACCCGGCCAGCATCGCTGGATCACCGGCAAATACACTGGTGGCAATTTCGGCACAAGCTTCTCCAACATCGTCAAGGAAGAAACGTGAACAATCAATGGATTGTCCTGTGGTCGATTCTTGGCGGCAAAAATCTTGGCCACCGCATGCCCGTCCAATGCATTCGCAGCAAGTCCATACACAGTCTCCGTGGGAATCCCAATGGCTTCGCCCTGCTGCAAAAACGACACCGCCTTGGCAATAGCTTGCTGCGCCTGCGGCTCCTCTATCACCAATTGAGCATTTTGCGACCCAAACGCTTGCTGCCCATCCGCTCGAAAGTCGAACCACCCAGCTTGAACTTTAACAATCTCGGTTTGCATCTTGTTGATCACCACGCGTCGTAAAATACTCGGTACAAGGGGCATCAACAAACCCGGAGAGATCAAAAAAGTAACAAGAAGTGAAGAAAATAAAAAAGACAAGAAAAAAAAAAAAAAAAAGTGACAATGAAAGCAATTCCACTCAGCCGCACGGCCGCAGCTTCTTCCCCCCCCCTCGTCTGCCAATTTCGAGTTCCGGCCGCTTCATTTGAGCTCTTTCCACCTGCGCCAGCCCCTGCTGCTCCGGCAACTTGGTTCAGGGGGGCTCTATTTTGCCATTGAGCGGTTTTTGTGACATTTAAAAGAGAGTAAAAAAGGAACAATCTCCAGATTTTTGATCGTTTCTTAAGCATGATCCCTAATGATGGACGCAAGGGATTCCTGGCGATGCCAATCGAGTTCCATTGGGAATCTGTTCAACCGATTCAGAGCGCTTTTCAGAGAATCGAGGCAATTGCGTCAAGGAGGCCTGCCAAAATAATTCACAATGAGTCACAATCATGCCTGATTTTTTGATTGTGCCAGCTTGTCATTGGCAGTATCTAAATTTGGAACGCAAGCGTCTGCACGTCGCCCTGTTCCTGCAAATACGTGAAAAAAGGCCATTTTGCCCCATTTTAACGGCTCTCTTTAAAGCAAATAGGCTGTCGATTTACTACGAGTGGATATGCTAAAGTTGACGGATAATTGTCTGGAAAATCGTGCCAGATACCAACGCTCAAGAAAGAGCAAGGAAAAAAAAAAAAAAAAGGAAACAGGCCAGTTTAATGTCTGTCAGACCAAAATGCATTTGGTACATTCCTGTTCACGTCAATTCCTTTGTTCGTGGATACCAATGGCCCCGAGTAGTGATCATAGCGACGTAACGTCTGTGTCAATTTGAACACACGCGAAACCATGACAAATTCGACCGCGTGCAATCAGCCTCGTTTACGAAATTGACTTGTGCTCCTCCATTTTTTTAAATTTTTTCTGGACAAATCGCCCATTTTTTGACTATTGGTGCATCTGGTGATTCTGTGCAGCAGATCTTTCAATCGCCAAACTAGACCGTCAAGTTTTAATTGACAAATAAAAGACTCTCGCTGTCGCCAATTCTATCGCAAAATGCCAAATTCTGAGTGCCGCCAAGATCTTATTTGCAAATCTTTCAACAAGGTCAGTTTGTCCGAGCGGTTAAGGAGTGTGACTCGAAATCACATGGGCTTTGCCCGCACAGGTTCGAATCCTGTAGCTGACGCATTTTTTTTGCAATTTTTTGGCCGTTTTATTTTGCATTGGATTAAGGAATTGGTGAATAAAAACAAAAGGTGTTTTGAGCATACCATGGCAAATTGCGATTTTTTTTTTTTTTTTTTTTTGCACAACATGTGAAATGCTGGGTCGTACACAGCATTGGCATCATATCTTGGACTGTTTTAGACACTATTCTCTGACATCATTTCGTGTTTGACGCTGCCACGGCCACACTTCTGGCGCAACGTACTTTTTACCGGAATTGTGTATCTCTGCATCCATTTTTCTTTATCATATTTGTTAGCCTTTTACAACAGATCCTTGAGCTATCATATCATATGCTGGTTGTATTCTGAACCGCAAAGATTGGGACGTCGTTTTCAACGAGATGGCTAATCAAAACCTGAAAACTTCTGATCACACTGCAAAAGAGTTGCTTTCGTCTTGCATTTACCAGGGAAGCGCTCAATTGACGTGAAATTTTGATCAGTGCTCCATCTACGAGTACCTGTCGGTTTGATGTGGGAATGGGATTGATTGAAAAGGAATTGATCAAGTTGCTATGGAAAGTGACACAATTGGCGTTGAATCAAGACAGCTTTTAGCGAAAATGGCCACTGACCTCGATTTGATCATGCTTTTGACTTCATCATTGTCATCACTACAGTATATAGGTCCCCAATCAATGGCGAATTTTCGCGCCATCTGTTTCAAAGCATGGAGAGGACGCTTTATCGCATTAGCCATTGCAACGATGATCGTGTCGAGCGACGCGATCGCCCTGCACCTGCCTTATAAGGCAAGTACAATTTACGGCCGTGAAGGCTCATTCTGCCAAACAGCCAAAAATGCGATGAAAAACAAAGAAAAAATATAAAAAATATAAAAAATAGACAAAAAAAAAGACGCGTAGACACGGTTTCAACACTTTGTTGTGCTGATCCGCAGCTTGCAATGATGGACAGGCCGAGCTCATGCGTGGACACAGGATGTCTGTGCGACAGTGCATTGAGTTACAAGGCACAGTCTATTTTTGGGCATTGTAATTGGGTGGCGCTCGCCCCTGGGTTGCAAATTGCCTACTTTTAGATGCCCACCCGCCCCCTTTTCGCCTCGTTTTTTATTGTTTCTTGGTTTTCCTCGTTCTCTCTTGCCCTTATGTCTCACTGCGACTATAGCGACGAGGAGGATATCGACGACCAGCAGGCAAGACTGCTCCCCCACCACCAGGTGGCTCCGGCACGCCAATCCATGGAGAGATACAGCAACGACGTCGAGAATGGCAGCGACATGTACTACTCGGAGAAGCCAAGAGCCAACAACAAGCGGGTAAGAGCCGGCAATTGCTCCTCAAAACGACAAAAATCGCTCGACGCTCATTTTTTTTTTTTTTTTTATCTTTTACAATAGATTGTGACGGTGACATGCATTGCGCTTGTCAGCATGGTGCTTTTGGCCTGGGTCATGTGGTCCGTGGCCATGGGCAGGATTTTGCAAGGTAAGACATGATCCGCGACACAGGCTTGCCGCGGCATTTCTCACCTTTTCTTCTTCTAGTTTTGACCGGCAATGCCGGAGACGATGTCAGCCCGCCCAAGCTCATCCAATTCGACGACTTGTATAACCAATCCTTTGTTCCCAAGCGCCCGACATTGGTGTGGGTCGAGCAAGGTACACGCGCGCCGCCTTTTTTTTCGCCTTGGTACAGCACATTTACTTTTTTTTTTTTTTTTTGACGCAGATGCGCAAGACGGCATGTTCACGTACCGCGACCCTGTCACTAACGACATTGTGCTGGAATCCATCGAAAGCCGATCGGTCGATGTCTATGTCAAGATGAAAGACCTCGTAAAGAATGCGCTCGTCGTGAAATTACCGCAGCTCACCGCCATTTTTTTTTTTTAAAACTAGTACATTGACGGCCGCCCTCTCAATGTCGAACGCTTCCAAGTTTCTCAGGATGCCCAGTACCTGACGCTCTATACCAATTCGACCAAGCAATTCCGCTGGTCCTACAAAGTCAACATCTTCATTTATCATCTGCCGACCAAGACCATTGTCCCATTGAACAATTTGACGAACCTTGAAGACACGCCGCGTGTGTCTTACGCCGCATGGAGCCCCAAGGGGCATCAACTTGTAAGCAAATCAGACCGCACAAATGGCGACATGTTCATTTTTCTTTCTTTTTTTTTTTTCTCGTGCAGGCCTATGTCATGGACAATGATATTTATGTCGCCGACATGAACGCGCATCATGCACATCGCAGACTGACATTCGATGGCTCGGCCACGGTGTTCAATGGTGTGCCTGACTGGGTGTATGAAGGTAAAGAAAGGAAAAAAAAAAAAAAGAGGCGTTTGTGTCATTTTGCGCCGACTGAAACGTCCAATTAATTCCACAGAGGAGGTCTTTGGGTGTGAGTACGCGCTGTGGTGGTCACCAGAGGCGTCGCATGTGGCGTACCTGCGTTTCAATGAGACGACGGTGCCGGAATACCAAGTGCCGCTGTACACAAAAGCGAATTACTCGGCGTACCCGGAGCAATTGACGATCAAGTACCCCAAGGCCGGCGCGCCCAATCCACTCGTGTCGCTGCACGTGCACGCGCTTGCATCCGGCCAGTCGGTGATGATCACAAAAAACGCGACAGCTCACCCGCTCAAGGAATTCACGACGGCCACCCAGCTGGACGACGCGGACAGGCTCATCACGGACGTTACGTTCCTCGGCAACGACGCCCTCATCTTCAAGCAGATGAATCGCGTCCAGGACCACGAGCACACGATCCTCGTCTCCCTCGATGCGCACCAGCTTAATCGCAGCAAGGTCACCACCGTGCGCGAATATGCTCCCACCGACGGCGGATGGATCGAACCCGGCCAATCCATGGTTTATCTGCCAACGCCAGATATCCACACCATCCGCTACCTCGATGTCGCAGACAATGATGACGGATTCACACATCTCGCCATTTTCTCGATTTCTCACGACGATCCCTCAAAGGTCGCCACCCAATGGCTCACGTCAGGCGACTGGGAGGTCGTCGCCGGCTCCGTCGTCGTGGATACAAAGCGCCAGCTCGTGTAAGTGCCATGAAATCAAGAAAATCAAGAAAATCAAGAAAAAACAGAACAGGGAAAAGAAAGTGGGCTCACGCGTCGCTTTCCCCTCTTTTTTTTCTTTTTTTTTTTTTTTTTTTACCGTCACCAGTCATTTCATCTCGACTGAACGTTCCTTCTTGGAACGCCACCTGTACACGATCTCGCTCGACGTCTCGTCGCCTGAAGACAGCAAAAAATGCTTAACTTGCCCTACAGAGCCCGACGTCAAGGGCTACTTTGGCGCGTCCTTCTCGCCGCGCTATGGCTACTACATCCTGAATTACCAGGGCCCCGACGTGCCGCGCACCGTCGTGCGAAAGGTGGACGATCCTAGCTTCGAATTTGTGCTCAGTGACAATAAGCCTTTGGCAGATCTGCTGAGCACCTATGACTTGCCCGCCATCCGCATGTCCACCATCCAGGCCGGTGCACTCGGTAAAGAGTGTCGTACAAAAAGAACGCGACGCGACGCGTCAATTGACCCTCACTCTTACAAATGCCTCTTTTTTTCTTTTTCTTTTTTTTTTTTATGCAGAGCTGCCAGTCATGGAAGTGCTTCCGCCTGGGTTTGACGTGTCGTTGAAATACCCTGTGCTGTTCCACGTCTATGGCGGCCCAGGGTCGCAATTGGTGTCGCACAAGTTCGCGCTGGACTGGCACACGTTTGTCGCGAGCCATCTGGGCTACATTGTCGTCACGGTCGACGGCCGCGGAACGGGCTTCCAGGGCCGCAAGTATCGCTCCGCTGTGCGCGGACAGCTGGGCAACCTCGAGACCGTTGACCAGGTCACGGCCGCCAAACATTGGGCCAAGCTCGACTATGTTGATTCCTCGCGCATCGCCATCTGGGGCTGGGTAAAAAAAAAAAAAAAAAGACCAAATCAGTGTGCAATTGATGCTTGCTCTTTTGCTAATTGCATCTTTTTTCTTTTTTTTTTTATGGTTTTGATCGCTTATTATAGTCCTATGGTGGCTACATGACGACCAAGGTGCTCGAGTCGGACGACGGCGTCTTTGCCGCCGGTATGGCCGTCGCCCCGGTGACCGACTGGCAATACTATGGTAAGAAAAAGCGATGGATGCGCTCGAGAAACGCGTCTAATGCCTTTTTATTTTGTTACTAGACTCGGTGTACACGGAACGCTATATGCTCACACCCGACATGAACCCCGATGGCTACGCGCACAGTGCCGTCAGCAACATGACGGGCTTCCATCACGCCGATTATCTGCTTGTCCATGGCACTGGCGATGACAATGGTATGACATTGGGCAGACATGAAGAAAATTGGCCCTGAATTTTTTTCTTTCTTTTTTTTTTTTCTTCAGTCCATTTCCAACACTCTGCTGTGTTGGTGGATCGTCTCACACTCGCCGACGTGCAACGCTACCGCGTGCAATTCTACCCCGACAGCGACCATCGCATCGTCCACCACAATGCCAATCGCAATATTTACAGGTTGCTGACGGAATTCTTGTTTGAAAGGTAAGAAAGCGCGCACTCTTGCATGATATTGATGAGCCAGGATCCACTCATCGATCATGCTGCCGTTTTCTTTTGAAATTAGCTTTGGCGGCAAGGAATACGCCCACGTCCGCGAGGAGACACACGGCCGATTTTCAGGCAGCCTAGACCACATTGGCCATGTCCACTGAGCTGCATTAGAAACCTCCATGTATTTATTTTCTTGATCCTATGAACCAGCTCGTAACCGGCAACCCTGCTCGCTGTTATCGCTTGTCTGGCACCGCATAAACTTATTATTTCGCTCTTTTTGTGACTTTTGCGTGCGCTTTCGCCGCCGTACGGGATAACTACGTGCTTTCCAAGCAGCTCATATTCGCATCTGAAGCGACAGGGCGCCGTCTCACGGTCAGGCGATGTGAATTGGGACGATGTCACCCATTTTAAAAATAATCACAGAAATTGCCATTTGCAGCAGATTGATCTAAGCACAACCACCCCCGAAATATACCCAAACGTGTTACTGTATAGTGAGCTACAGTATCGAGTGGGACCCAAAGGACGACAGCTGTTAAACACAAAAGAGTGTGCCCACGCGCAAATCAAACTTGAGCCATCATGGCGAGCCCCCAAAACCAAAATCGAGAAATAAGGTCTCCAGAATTGTGTCAAACTTTCACACAAGAAGAACTGCATGGAGAAACCAAGGGAAATGCCAAAAAAGTGCGGCATCCATCTGCTGGTTGACGAGCAATGAGTGATTATGGATTAAACTTCAAGCGCGAATTGCACGGGATAAACGCGTCCATAGAGCCGCGCCGACACGTCTACTAGCAAGAGAGAACCCAAGTGCATGGATTGGGTGAGGATCAGACACGTGTCACTCGACGTCCGACGTGGTTTTTCACGCACCGAAGTTGCCCCGCGAACGAACTGTTCGCATAAATTCTTTCTGGAACTCGCTTTTTGCAGTGATCATTGACATCCACGTACGCAGCGAGCCGTGCACTTCCTGATGGTTTACGTTTTACGATTTTACGACGAATTTTGGTCGACTTGACCTTGGAGCGAAAAAAAGAGGCAAATTACATTTTACGAGGCAACTAGCCGATGCGCCCCCTTTTGTAATTGCATTTGCATCGTTTATTGTGGGGACAGAACCATGGGACTAAATAGCGTGGCGAACTGAGGACCTAAAATTTTACCCTTTTCGACTCTCGACTCTACCCCTTAGAAAATCCGTGAAAATCGCGAATTTTTAAAATCGACATGGCACGCCACTTTTATTTCATGAAACCTTTTCCATTTGGGTATTTTGGCCTCCTGTTTCTCAGAAATGACTTGAAAAATCAAGCGTTAATCATCAAATTGTCGGCGACAAATTGACATTTCCCACAAATCCACAATTTCTTCGATCTTGGCGCGTCAAGTTTCTACTTGATCAGGCTGAAAACTTAAATGCGCAAAGAGACGCGTGCTGCGGTCATTTCGTCCCTGCCCGACAAAGCCGATGCGCAACATTTATACACTTGCAGCAATCGATCAAATATTTCAAAGCCAAATTTCTCGATAACGTACAGGGTATCCACGGCAAACTTGCAAAGTTGCAATGAAAAAAATGCAGAATTTGATTCTCTGTCAAATGGAATCAGTTTCATTGGCGTGCGACCCACTGTAAACTAGTAGCGAAATTCGAGTTTTAGAATTTGATTTTGATCGCCTTTTCCTCACGATCCGTCAAGTCGACCCTCGATTTTTATTGCAGATTTGCTTACGAAGAGGGGGTCAGTGCATCTAATGATGTGAATCTCAAAGAGCTGTTGTGTATGTTGCCAAACAGATTTGGATTTCTGGCTGACAGCTTGAACCTCTCAAAGCGGGGGACCCTACAGATGTATTTTGGCCTGACCAACTTTTTTTTTCAAGAATTTGAAAAAAATTCATTCCGCCTCCAAGACTCATTGCAGAGCCACGAAATTTTCCCACCCATATGATTTGGCCTCTCTCTTTTCATAAAAAATTAAAACCCCGATATCGAACGGCTGGTTCGACGAGTAACTTGACATTGCTGAAAATTTGGCTGTAGCGCGTTTTTTAGAAAATCATTTCGCGGTGAAATCGTGCTTCAATCAGTGCGAAAATTTACAACGTGGACGTGGATTTGAGTCTTTTTCCAGGAAAAAGTTGAAAACTGGGGGTCGGTCAGGCTGTTGTTGAGGCAGTCGCGAATATCACGAAAGTCTGCAATTTCAATGTGAACGGCAAAAACAAGGGTTGAATCATTGTCGAAAAATGCCGTTTGATGATTTTCCGCGTGTTTCGTTTCAAAAGAATCAGAGGTCAACCAGTCGAAGTTGTCGACAATTTTGAAAATGTGGCAATTTTTCATCGATTTTCCCAAATCCAATATTAAAAATCACAAACTATGGTCGGATCGCCTTCAAAACTCTTTCATTAGGCCATTTTGTTGCGTCTTTTTTCAACATCGCGTTGAAAACCAGAGGTCCATTGAGTTGTTGTGCAGATAAATCCAAGATATCGACATTTTTTTCACAAATAATATAACAATGTCTTGCCAATTACAGTATTATTCGATCGCAGTGAAATTGCATTGTTCAAATTAGACATGCTCAAACGACATTTCTGGAATGTTTGTGTGCCCGATATGTGACCTTTGTATGCTTGTGAAAGCCGCTCAAACATTGCATAAATTTTCAACCTCGATGTTCTCGGCAACAAATTAGACAACACTCACGGAGCTTTTAATGTGTCGAAAGCATCTGTTGAATCTCTATCGAATGAGTCCTGCAGTTTCACCGATGGATGGCTAAAACTCGCCGAGAAAGTTCACTTTTTCATCAAAATCTTTGATTGCGATTTGTTCGACAACGGTCTAGTCGACCCCCGATTTTTATTGCAGTTTTGATAACAAATAGGGGGGCAAAGCATCCAATGGGATGACCTGCAGGGCGCTAGCTTTGGTTTTAATTTTTGCATCGGTCATTTCACCCGGCTGCAACCCACCACAGCACACAAAAAAATGCAAAATAAAAAAAATAAAAAAACTACAGAAAAATAAAAATTCCATGCAATCCACGCACTTAATTTGGCTTGTCAAACCTTAAATTTTTGCAAAAAAAACCTTGACCAAAGTAGGCACTTTTTCTCAGTCGATCGCCGTTCATGCGTCACTCTTTGGACTTTTTTCTTCAGTTGTGGCGATTTGCCATTTTGTCTGCTAATAGCAAATTGTCGGGTTTGCCTGTTTGGGATGCATTGATCATGCGGAGTTCGAAATTTCCCAAATTTGGCACTTTCTGAGATTGAAATGTGTGACCCCTGAGTGACCCCTGAATTTTTTAAAAGTGGTCGTAGCGCTTTGGGGGTTAAGCTTTTTTGTTGTAAATTTTGCGCTGAATTCGATGTGGCTATTTTTGAGCGGGGTCAACCCTGCAGATGGACAGATGAATGCAAAATAGTAAAAATAGGAGGTTTTTTTTTGGCAATTTCGAGTGCAAAAAAAATCGGGCGGATCGGTCTTAAGCACCATGCCATAGTTTATGCCGTGACGCAAGTTTCATTGGCGGGCAAGCAGGCTGTAAAATTTTTTCTGGAGGCACAGCAGGCCGGCAAAGTCCGAAAAACACGTTCTGTGGTTTTAAAATGTAAATGTGTACGTTTTTGTGCCTTGTAGCGCGCTGCTTTAGGCATCGAAATGATAGCACGCGTCAGTTTCTATCCACAGATAATGAAACACGAATGGACCGAATGCTTTATTTGCGGGCAAATCCGAGTGACAAAATGACAGGAGGACAAGATTCCTTTTGTGCAGTAACATTTATTTTTTTCTAATAGGCAGACAGCGTGATGCAAGTGACAAACTTGTGTCTGATAAGACGCGCTTCATACTGTGGTAATATACAACTGTGTTTGAAAGGAACTTTTGAAAAAGGCGCGCACAAGGCGCAGCAAAAAAGAGCGAGCTGCTGTTTTCCTTGGTTTAACTTTTTTTTGTTACTGCATATGGGTGCTTGTTGTACAGCAAGCATCGAGGTTAGAGCATGTGTCTATCCAGTGCAACTGACAAAGCGTCACTATCTAATCGGATGGCGGCATGTCGGCAACGAGCCGTTTCATCTGCAAATCACGCTTGTACAATGCGAAAACGCAGAAAAAGCCGTTCAGCCTGGAAACAAGCGATAGAAACGGTATCGGATGATGCGCTCTATACGACGCATCTGTAAGAATGAGATAACGCATGCGAGGGAGTGCAAAACGCCAGAAAAGACTAGGAAGATGAAGAAAAAAAAAAAAGAGGTGACACACATTTTTTATGCCCGCTAGGCTAAGGTGGGCGGCATAAACATTTCAATGGCCGTCGCGTTTCTCCCCCTTTTTGGCGTTTTTTCTCTTTGTTTCTCTTTGTTTTTGTGTTTCTCTCTTGTTGGGTACCTATTTTCTTCATGTCGTACTTTTCGCGGCTATTTGTACCTGTGCTGGAGCGGTACGAGCAGAATGACGAGGACAAAAAGGTGGATGGCGGTGTGTCCGTCGCCAGCGAGACGGATACGACGCGTGACAAGCTGATCAAGACCGAAAAGGACGACAAAACAAGCCAGGTGGACGTGGCGCGCGTGTCGCCGCCCACGGCAGCCAAGTCTGAAACGGCCGTCACGACCAGCACAGCAACGGGTGCGCGGCCATTCGGGACGATTACAACGCGGGGCGATGCCAGCCCTCAAGCCGCCGTCACGCAGCTGTCGATTGCCGCCAAAGACAAAACTGCAGGCAATGGCGGCGCCTTGGAAACGCCGGAGACGCCAGCGTCGCCAATGGACGAGGCTTCTCCTGCTGAGACACACGTGAAAGACATGGCCGTGGATGAAAACACTGCAAAAGACACGCCAATGGATGAAGCACCCGTGGATGAAAAGCTCACAGACGAAGCGCGCACGGATGATGACACGCGAATGGCTGAAAATTTTGTGGAAGACACCTTACGCAGCTCGAGCGTCGATGGCCTTCCCGAAAAGGAGGCCATGCAGGTGGACAATGACAACCAGTCGATGGGCGACGCGTTGTCTGTCGGCGACAATGATGACGACCAGCCAGTCACGATTGACATCACCGCGGACACGGACAACGACAACGACGACGACGTCGATTACTCGCTGCTGGACGACGACGACGGATTTGCCGCGTCGGTGCGCGACAAAATGGCACAAAAACGACGAGCACCGGTCGACGACGACGAAGATGTGGGTGACGAGCGCGTCGATGGGCCGCCCGAGTCGTCCGAGCCGCCCAAGCCGCCACTGCCTGTCAAACGAGGCCCTGGACGCCCTCCAAAGCACAAGGGTCCTGGGCGTCCACGCAAGTATCCCAAGCCTGAAAAGATCGCCAAATCAAAAAGAGCCTATACTCCACTGGTCACGCCTAATAAGCAGGACGACGAAATACAGAAAACACCGGAAAAACAGGGGAAAAAGGATAAAGAAGCGCGGGCAAACGGCTTTCAACCAGCATTTCAGCAATCTCTTCCTCAAATGTTCCCGACACCGTTCCAAGCACCGTTCCAGCAGCCGTACATGTCGCCTTTCCCGATGCAGCAGGCCATGGGCAGCTTTGTCGACCCAGCAACGGGGATCATGTACCAGCCGACCATCGTGTACCAACCTGTGTATCCGCCTGGCGCCATGCAACAACCATCGATGATGCAGCCCATGATGCCGCCGCCCATGATACCAATGATGATGCCCCCACAACAGGGCACTGCTTCTTCTTCTTCTTCTTCCTCTGCTGCTGCTACTTCGTCGTCATCGTCGTCGTCGACGTCCATGGTCCCCGCCTATTGGCCGCAGCAACAACAGCAGGCGCAGATGATGATGATGCCTTGGATGAACATGCCACCCTATACAACCACGCCGCCACAATCATCACCAAGCGCGCCACCCACGATGACGTCGACACCGACACCGGCCATTCAGCGTGTCGCGTCGCCTGTGCCGTCCACGACTTCTGGTGAATCACGCGAATCGAGTGTTTTGTCCGATCCTGACGGTGGTGACGACGATGACAATCCAGAGGTGCACCGGGGACTGCGCCATCGGCGCATTGAAAGAAGGAAATTGCACTTGGCCACCAGGGCGTCGCTCGAGGACCTCGACATTGATGAAACAACACCTCTGACAAAGGAAGATAAGCTGCTGATCGGCCTGTTCAACACGGCCACACGCAGGGATCTCTTTGCGCTGCGCCCGGATAATTATGTCAAGGACCGCGGCATGCATACGCTCCGGAGCCGCCGGCCACTCATCAACAAGACCGACCTTGTGAGCTTTATGAATCAGGACCGTGTCAAATGGTCGAATATCAGCGTTGCCTACATCAATGTGCACAAACTCATCTCCAGGCTGGACAAATGGGTGTGGCCAAATGTTGACAAGGCCGGCTTGGAGCTGGAGCACGTCCTTTCGTCGTGGCGACGTCAATTGGAGCGCGACGACAACAAGGATGACGACGACGACGACAACAAAGACGGCGACAAGGACAAGGCCCAGGACAACCAAGTGCCTTTGCTGACGTCGCCGCCCATCAACATGTCGCCTGCGCTCGACGAGTACCAGCTGATGGGGATCAATTGGATGGACACGCTGTTTGTGCAAAAGATGGCGGGCGTGCTTGTGGATCAGCAAGACCCGGCCAAGCGCGTGGCCATGATGGTAGCGTTTTTGGCGCGTCAGGTGCAGCTGCAAAAGCACAAGGCGGGCGTCCACCTTTTGATCATTGGCGCCGATGACGGGCCCATTGAGATGTGGAAACGGCAATTCGACGCGTTCAAGCCATTGTTGACCATGAAGACGTACCTTGGCACTAATCCCGAGCGCGCGCGCACGCGACCCATCCTGGCAAGCACGCCCGGCATTGACGTGATTCTGACCACTGCCACCATTGGCATCGAATCCATCCCGGATCGTACGTTTCTCAGCGGGCTCCACATCGCTTCGTTGATTCTGGACGGCTGCTCTGTCCATGGCAAGCCCACCACGTACCCCACCACCCTGTTCCAGTACAAGAGGATACAAGTGCGAATCTTGCTTGTCAGTGATGAACCCACCAACATCTATACCAATTATGTCCTTCTCTCGCGATTCATCTTGCCCCAGCAATTCTACGGACACACGCAGGTCATGGCTATTGACTTTAGGCCATTCTTCCGCACACCGCAAGAACTCGCAGCCATCAAAAACGACCCCGCGGACAATCATATGCCCCCAAGCGACCTAACAAACACCTTTGATAAAGTCGCTGCCCATTTCCAAACCGCCGTCCGCAGATTCGCACTCTTGCACCACACGCGCCATGAGCTCGCCATAGCAATGGCATCAACACGCTCACTCCCCGCCACATCCACCTAGCCTCCCCCTCTCCCCCTTTTATCATTTTGTGAATTGCACATGGAATTAAAATTGAAACATTGTTCTCCCTGACTAGTCTTTTGTGACATTTCGCGTCGCTTTTCTTCTTTTTCTCAGAGCAGTGATTGGAATCGATAATGGCACATTTTGAGGCAAAGAATGCGCAAAGAGTGACAAAACCACGCGGTACAATGCGTGTGACGCGTTGCATTTTCCGCCATTGGGGGCCAGAACAGTCCATTCTCCATTGCCGCTTTCGGACTTGGCTCCCGCACCCTCCGCCTGATTTTTTCTTGAGAAGCTTGGCAAGAGCGCCGCCTAGCGTTTTTTCTTTCTTTCGTTTCTTTCACCCTTTTTTTTTTTTTTTTGCACACCATGGAAGACGAAGAGCGACAGCATATGCTCGCCTATGACGAAGACACAGACGACGACAGGTGCGATAGTGCCACTTGAAATACAAGCAAAAAAAAAAAAAAAAGACGCTGACGTTGCTTTTTGCTTTTTTCTTTTTAAAAAAAGGCCTCTGCCCATGTCGTCGCGCACGCAGCATAGCCTAACGAGGTCTGAGCTCGTCCAGGGTATGGCCAATCGCCTCATGTACTCCAATTACTACATTGCTCTGTATCTATGCCTTGGTCTGCTTAGCTTTATATCCATCATTCTCGTAAAATCACGAATTGCGCCGCTCCCCGTCGCGCCACGGTCTGCTCGTCTCACTTTTTTTTTTTTTTTTTACTCAACAGTCCATTCAGGAAACATGGTAAACCAAAAGGACGAACACAACCAGCGCGCTCAATGGGCTCATCCCCCCCTTTTTTTCTTTTTCTTATAGTCCCTCGTTGATGTTCATCATCTTTGAGGCCATCATCAATTTTGCCATGATTCTCGAGGTGACGATTCGCGTGCTTGCGTTGGGCCGCGTAAGTAAAAGCCAATGAAACAAGATGGGAGGCAATCATTTGCTCCTTTTCTCTCCTTTTTCACTTTTTGGAGAACTGACGCCACGGCCCCTCTCCCTCTTTTCTTTTTCTCTCTCTCTCTTATTTAGGCTTATTGGCAATCGGTATGGAACCTGATAGACATTGTCCTTGTGATGATGTGCGTGATCACGCTGATCGTGCTGGCCACGGGGTGCTCAGCCAGCGAACGCAACGAGGCCATCTTTGATACCATCCTCCTCGTCATCCGTAATTGCGTGCAATTCTTCAGACTGTTCATGATGGCCAAAAAGTAAGAAAATGCGAGAAAACGAGAGAAAACGCTAGAAAAAGAGAGTAAAAGAGAGAAAATGAGAAAAAGAGACGTATAAAAAAAAAAATGAGGACCCGTATCTCACCCTGTTCTCCGCTTAGAAACCAATATTCTATTCATGCAAAGACGACGCGTATCAATTTCGACAACATCCCCGTGGACCGCCATGTGTCACTCGATTTTTCAGCCGCAGAGCGCGACCGTGGCCTGGATGAGAGCTTTTTGGAAGATGACGATTCGGATTCGGATGATCATCGACGACGATTGTGAATTACAACAAATAAAAGAGTATTTCTTTATTTTTTTCTATTTATGATAAATGGGGGAGGTTTTTTTTTTTTTTAGGCAGTCTTGGAGGCAAAGACTTCGGCGAGCTTGCCATCCTTTTGGGCCTGCTCCAATTCCTCGCGCAGGGCAACAAGGGCCTCGGGGGTCTTGTTGGCGGCGACGAGGTCATCGAGCTTCAAGAGGTTAGCGTCGATTTGGTCGGGGGTGGCGTCCGCACCGGCGACGGCGTAGTTGTTGTCCTTGAGCAAGTTGCGCAAGTTCTTCTTTTCCTTCTTGATGGCCTTCTTCACGGCCTCCTTGTCCTTCTTTTGCGACTCGCGCGCAGCCTTGGCGTCGGCCTCGGCCTTTTCGGCAGCAAGGCGCTCCTCCTCTTCCTTGCGCGCCTTTTCTTCGGCAGCAGCCTTCTCGGCGGCGGCCTTGGCGTCCTTTTTGGCATTGCGGCGCTTCTTCTCCTCGGCCTTGAACACGGCAATACGGGGATCGACGCTCAGACACACATCCACGAGGTTGCGCAGGCGCGCATTGTCCTCCTTCTTGAGCTGCGCGCGTTGAGCACGGTTCTTCTTCTCCTGGTAGCGCTTATCGTCACGGTTGTCCGACGCCTCGGCAGCCTCCTTATCCAGCCACTCAAACGAGCGCCACGAATCAAAGTTGTAGAAAAAGTCGTAAAACGCCTCAACCTCCTCGCGCGACGTCGACGCGTCGCCCAATTGCGGGCAGGGCTGCTTGTTCGAGAAGCGCGACTCGCGTTCAAACACAGGGCGCCACAATTCGTAGAAATCGCCCTCGGACTTGGCCGTAGGCACATCCGCATCCTCGTCTTGCATGCCAAAGTCCACAGAGTCGTACTGGCGGCGCGAAACAGGGTTCATCAGCGTGTCGTAAGCCTTGGCAATGCACTTGAAGAACGCGTCGTCGTTCTTGTCCGCCTTTTTGTCAGGATGGTGCAACAACACCATGCGACGATGCGCCGTCTTGATGTCGTCGGGCGTCGCCTTGTAGCGCAGCTTCGTCAGACCAAGAATGGCATAGTTGTCCTGCGTCTTCCATTGCGTAGGATCTTGGTTCACCGTCGTGATGTCCACATCCTCGTACTCAAACGTCACCTTCTCAGATTCCTCGATGCGGCTGGCACGCTCCTCGGCCTGGTGACGCTCATCCTCAGAGAACGTGCGGTTGAACTTCTTGCGACGAGCGTGCGCAAGGAAGTGGCGACCAACAGGCTCAAGAAGACGCTCCGTGGTCTCTGGAAAAAATTAGAAAAACAATCAAAAATGAGCCATTTTAAACAAAAATCCCGTTTTTTTGGTGAAAAGGCGCTTACCGCTAACAGCACCACGCACAGCCGTGGGCTGCTCAACATTGTAGGAGGCAGGGGGAGGGGGAAGCAAAAAGTCAAGCGACAACGACATGATAAAGGGGTGGAAAAAGGGTAAAGAAATGGGAAAAAGAAAGAAAAAAAATAATTGAGAGGCTTATCATTAGAGCTCATGAATGTCAAAGAATTTGGCACATGGCCAATTCATCTGCAAGATGGTCTTGGGGGGAGTGAGTAGGGTTTGCCAATTTATCCGCAACATGGGCCTTCTTTCGTCTTTTTTTTTTTTTTTTGTCACACGCGCGTTGTTTCAAGCAATCACGCGCTAAAAAAAAAAAAAGATCACGACAAGACGCAGCAAATGCGTCGCCACGGACAAAAAAAGAGGTGAATTTCAAGGCGTTTTTTTAATTTTCGCAATTATTGTACACAATTGAAGAGGTCTAGAGCAAAACAACAAAAAAAAGAGAGAGAGAGAGAGCTATGTATAAAGGGAACAAGGGGGGAGCAACGAAAAGAGGGAAAAGTAAAGGGGGGTCATAATACACGAATCATAAAAAGAGAGAATCTCTTTGGACTTATTTCTGGGCGGCGACGGGCGTGATTTCGGCCTGGCTCTTGACATTGGTAAAGACATCGATCCAATTCTTCACCTTTTCGTACACCATGAAGGTGACGGCTTGGCCGGGGGCAACACGCAGCACACGGGGCGTCAGGCCCTTGTAGAACGCGCGGAAGCCTTCCTTGTAATAAATCTCGGCCGTGACCACCTTGAAGCGCTCCCAGCCCGAGCCCTTGGCAGACGACTTTTGAATACGCGTCTTGATGGTATCGATGGGCGCGTTCGACAACGGGCCCATGGCGCCAGACACACCGCCAAGAATCAAATGTTGGTAAGATGGCAATTCAGGGATATCCTGCATCTTTTTCGCCATCGACTTGAATTCTTGATACGCCGTGAAGTTGGCAGCTTGGTTCGTGGCTAAGAAAAAGGAAACGCGTCAGAACAAAGCGTCGAAAGACAAAAATGACAAAAAAACCAGAAAAGACGTAGCAATTCATTTTCTTTTTCTCTCGTTTTTTCTTTCTTTTGTTACCTTGTCGCAGAGCAGTCAAGGTGACACCCTTATACAGGGCGCGGATACCCTCTTCCTTGACAATGGTATAGGCGGCATGCGGCGCATTGCGATACTTGGGCACGTCCATGGGGTCGGCCATGGAGTGGCGCTGGGCTTGCAGGCGAATCTTGATCAAATCCATGGGTGACACCACCATGACAGCCTCGGTGGTACCAGCCATCAGACCAGCTAATGAAAACAAAAAAAAAATCAGGGGGAAAAAAATAGGGAGGTCAGGCTCCATGGACACAAGGTAGGGGGTTCGGGAGGGGGGGTGGGCATGGATCATGGGTGTTAAAACGCGGGTCTCTTACCAAAGAACACGGCGCCAGTGCTGACCTTGCCATTGGCATCGGCAAGCATCTCCTTGTACATCTCGAACGAGCTGAAACGAATGGCCATCTTGGGCACAATGCCAGACACAACGGCACCAAGGCCCTTGTACAAGGCCCAAAACGATTCATTCTTCACGATACGCGTACCCACGCCAAAAAAGCCAAGCTTCTTGCCCTAGAAAACGAAGAAAAAAGGGTGGATCAGCTCCCTCTTTTTTCTTTTTTCTTGCTCGTTTTTGTAGAAATCATGGCTTTGTAAAACTTACAGCGGCATTGCGGTAGCCAGTCTTGGACAATTGCATGCGCACCTTGATCGTATCCAAAGGATGACACGTGCACGCTTCCATGAAGCCGGCGGCACCACCAGCCACCAAATGGGTCATCAAAGGAGTCTTTTGTTTGCCGTCGCCGTTTTTGCTCATGATAAAAAATGGGCTATATTAAAAGAGAAGGGAGGGGAGCGTAGAAAGGAGAAAAAGAAAAAAGCAAGAAGAGCAAAGGCGAAGAAAAAAATCAAAAACTTGCCATTTTATATAAAGGCGTCATCCCTTTTGATAATCATCATGTGCGAGCCGCCCTCAAATGATTGGAAGAGGGGGGCCACTTTTTTTGACTGGTGTGGGGGGAGCTCAAAGCAAAAAGCAATTGCGGGGTACGCGCATGGATGGAAGGATTCGGTAGGTCCTTCACATGAAAGGGGGGGCTCCGTGGCATTCCGCTAGCACGTTGGTAAGCTTTTTTTCAATTTGGGCAACCGCTGCCCTCCAAAATGGCAAGGCCAATGCCTCCACTCACTGATGGGCCGGTAACGTGGGAAATTGGAACGACAGGGCCGCGCGCTGCGGAAGGCTAAAAAACACGCAATCGCACAAAAAACATGAAAAAGCAAAAAAAAAAAAAAAATCAATCACTTCGTGTAAACGATCTTTGACCGGGTTGCCATGGATCTAGCTCGCGTGTCAATGGCAAGGCAAGGAGAGAGATCTCTCGTTTTATTTTTTTATCTCATTGCAATCTAGAATCCCTGTTTTGGAAAATCAGCATACCTGGGCTTAGTTTGAAATCCCTCGCATCATCAGTGGCCAACAGGTCGACGTGGGTTGACTTGGACTGAACAATGGCCACCCAAAACCTTGTGTGTCAGCTTTTTCTTTCATCCAAAAAGTCAATCATCATGCGCAATTCAGCTTTGTCAAGATTTCCAACCTCGCCCCCCCCGCCCGCCTGCCACGAGTGAGTGACACACCTCCCTTTTATTGATTTTTGACTTTTTGGCGGGTGACGCATGACATCAGCCCGCTTGCGGTCACGCGCATGACCATGTCATAATCATCGTAAATAAAAAAAATGACAAGTCAAGGGTCATTGTTGCCATGGACGCCCATAAATCGGATCAGCTCGACATTTTTTATTAGTTGCTTTGCACAATGAACCTAGCACAGGCGCGAGCGCAGGGCCGTCCAGACGCAAAAAAGCGCCAATGATTGGGCACACTCCCTAATTTGGCCGAATGGCCCGATGACAGCAAAAGATCAAGGATATTTGTAAATCCGCATAAACGACGAGACGCGCAAACCCAACAAGATGAATTTGTCCTTCCGGACGCGCCCTAGGATCGGCTCACTTCCGTCGTGGTCAATGGAAAAATGGCCACACACATCGCAAAAAAAAATACAATGATGACATGATAGCTTGCAGGGAGGGAAACACGCGCGCCAACCATGGCCTGTCAGCGCGCCAACGGCCTTCACCCCCACCCCCGTGGGCCAAGTGGGCGAAAGAAGGGACACAAGGGTCCCTGAGAAAATCCAACGATTAGCCGCGGACTTTGGAAAATGACATCTTTTGACAAAAAGTTGAATTGTTTGCCTCATCCATCTCCTTTTTTTTTCTTAGATCACATTCGTCAGCACTTTTGATCCATTGGCCGCGCAATTCATTTACACGATAATGAAGCGACAACAGAATCAACCAGTTCAATAGAGCCGAATGCTGTCACTCTGTCAAAATTTAATCTTGTTGCGAGATGGTGCTTACAGAAACGCGTAAAACGCTGCTAAGAGAGCTCTTGCCATTCAATTTGCGATTTGCTCTTGGTTTGAAGCACATTGCGTCGCTAAAATAGCAATGCGAGCCATCGTCATGGCTAAAACCTTCTTCTTTCGATGAATCTGCCCAATCCCGCAGGATGCATCTAATCCAAATGGCCTCAATCTTGGGAGAGCTTAATGGCTGGCACAAATTTGACACGAATAGGATCTCTGCAGCGCGAGAAATCTAGATTTTCAACAACTTTTGTCGTTTGGTGCGCAATATTGCAAGGTAGAGTCAATGACAGCACATCTATTCTCCCATCAAGATATTGTGCCATCGCCCACCCTTTCCAATGATCCCTCATTTGCTGCTCTTGCAATGACCAGCTGAGCTATCTTTAAAGAAAATGCGAAAAACCCAATCATCGCGATAATCAGGCCGTAAAAAAAGATTTAACAAGTATTTAAAGCATCTGTGTGGATGCAGAAAGCTCGTCTGGTTCGAATGAGCCCTTTGCCAGGGCACTGGGATGCCTGGGTCACGAGCAATCGCGCAAATCGAAAGGGGTAGAGTCGAGGACCGAAAATCGCGAAATCAAGATGCTTTCAATCACCTCGCCACAGAGTTCAATAGAAAATCATGTTCATGTAACTGTTGGAAATCATGAAAAAATGGAACTTTATTAGCGCGTTTCGCTGAAAAATGCAAATTATGGTGCTGGAGGCCGTGTATTAAATCGCTTGCAGCGCGACAGAAATTAGACCTAGAGACCTCAAACCAAGACCAATTGGAAAAGAAAAACCAGAACAACGATGTTTTTTGGAGGATCACAAGAAATTGCTTGCTGGATCATGCGATAAACGCGGTCAAATTTGAACCATGGTTTAGCGATTTTTTGACGCGTGATTTCTCGCGATGCAATCAACAGGCATGCTCCTCGCGTATGAAAATAAGATGCGCCTTGCGTACGTCATGTTGATGGGTTTTGAGGAAGCGCGTCAGGTTACGTTCTTGGCCAGCGGGACGCGTCCAAAGAAAGTTCTTCGTTCATGTCTAGCACGAAATTGAGATGATTGACCTGCAGTTTTTATGTCATTTTTACCGTCAAATGGGCCACGGACTACTGCGTGTAAAAGTTTGGCCACGATTGGAGGACCCGGATTTTCAATTTTTCATTTTTCACGAAACCAACGAGAAACGCACGCATGTGCAAAACAGCTCAAGTCTGCTGGTGGAACACGTCCAAATGTAATCCTGGCCCATTTTCTACGCAAGAGCACGTGACCTAGCTGCCGGCGGGCATTGAAAAAAATAAAGTACGCCGTCTTGCCATGGGCGCAAGCCTCCACTGCTCCTTTTTTTCACTTTTCTCATTATTTTGCGAGATCATGAAGCGCAGCGCGAGCAACAACAAGTCACCTCGGCAAAAACGCACAAAGTCATATCACTGTGGCAAGGTACAAGAACGTTCAATGGAGAAAGCGGGCAGAAAAAGGGTGTTTATTCACATTATTCACTCTTTTTTGTACTTTTTTTTAGGAGCGAGTCGGCAGCAAGAGTGACTTCAATATCCAGGCGGGCATGCGCGGTGTGCTGGTCATGGCCACGCGTGGCCGCGAGGCGCGTGCGCTGCGCGAGGCCATTGATTTGTTCATCCATGTAAGTGAAATCCATGGAATTGGGAGCTTTTTTGTGTAGCTGACCACGCTCTTTTTTTTTTTTTCTCAAGTATGCGGACCAGCTGTATCCGCACATCAAGCCTCAACAAGCTGAGCCGGCCGACGAAAAGGACGAAAAGGATGACGACGACCTCGAGGCATCGATTGCCAAGGAATTGGCCGAGATCAAGGAGACAAAGCACGAGGACAAGCGATTTGTCAATATTTCCACGGGCACTGACTGCTGTACGCGCGGGGTCAAGGGCAAAAAACACGTGATTGACGCGACTTTACGTTTTTCGTAGTGTTGTTCATCAAGACGCACCCAGATATCGTGCCCACGGACTTTGTGCACGCGATTCTCAGCGACATTGAAAAGACCAAAGTCCAGCGCACGCGTTATATTTCGCGCATTGTCCCGGTCGAGCGCACGTGCGCCGTCCATATTGACGAAATCATCAATGTCGCCAAACAGATCCTAAAGCCGCATTTTCACGAGGAAAACGTTGACCCAAAGACTGTAAGGCAGCAGCAGCCAGAGGGCACAACAACGACGCGACGCGACTCACCTCGCTTTTTATTAGTTTTGTGTCGTGTACAAGTCAAGAAATTGCGACAAGGCCGATCGACATGCCATCACCGAGCAATTGGCCGCCGCCGTGGGCCGGCCGCATATTGTCGAGCTGAAGAAGCCCGAGTTTGTCATTGTCATTGAGATTCTGCAGGTAAAAAAAGAAAAAAAAGAAAAAAGGCACTGAGTGACGCGCAACGACGCTCAATTCCATTTTTAAACATTTTTTTTTCAGTCCATTTGCATGATGTCGGTGGTCAAAGATTTTTATGCACTGCGCAAATACAATGTCGAGAGCATCCTGGGGCTTAATGAGGCAGACAAGAACAAGGCGGCGGCCAAGGCTGCGCCACCACCCACGGACAAACAGGACCAAAATGGCGATGACGCGAATAAATAAAGCCGACGATGATAGATTACATAAAAATAGTGTCAATTCCTTTGCAAAAGCAAAAGCAACGTGCACAGCCTCAATTGCTCAAAGCCCAAGTTGGGAAGGCAACGTCAGTGGGCCATTTGCTGGCGAGCGGAAGGAGAAAAGAAGCGCAAACGGAAGAAAGAGAATATAGTGGTTGGTCCAAGCGTGTTGCTCCGTTCCGTGCTTTCCACCCCCCACCCTCACGGGGGGCCAGGGTTCGAAACGGCACCTCATCCGACGGTGCATGAATTTTGTGATTTGTGATCGGATGACACCGCTTTTCGGATAAATTGTGCCGACAGGGGCATGGAGGCGCCGAAAAAGGAAGGCTGCGACTTTAGTGTATAAAAGTGCTTGGGAACCCAAGTTGATATATTTTTTTCATTCTTCATTTCCCAAGCTTACTTTTTACACCAAGTTTCTCTTTTCTCTCTCACCCACCCCACTTTTACCCATGTCAAAACACACTGCTGCAGACGTTGTCGTGTGTGGTGCTGGTCCTGTTGGCCTGTTTCTTGCGTACCAACTTACAAAGCACGGCCACAGCGTCTATATTTTTGACAAAAAGCCGGGCCCCACGGACCAAAGCCGCGCTTTTCTGATCACACCGCGCACACTCGAGATTTTGCATCAATACGGCGTGGCATATCGCCCTCTGCAAGAATCTCTCAGCACGCGCGGCGCATTTATGAACCTGGATGGCCACGAGGTAAGAATTTGCTGTAAAATCAATAAAACAAGGGCACTGACCACCTTTTTTTTTTTTTTTTTTTAGATTGGACGCGCTTATTTCACGGATGTGGACACACTTTTCCCGCAACTGACGCTGCTGGCGCAATCGAGTCTCGAGACAATGCTTGTTGATGAGCTTGCAAAGCTTCATTGCACAGTGCACTGGGACACGACGCTCGAGAGCTACGAGCAGCATGACGACCACGTGAATGTGACGGTGTCCGTCGCGGATGGCACCAAAGCAACGGCAACAGGCGCGTTCCTCGTCGGTGCCGATGGCAGCCACTCACGCGTGCGCAAACAAGATCCCTCGTGGACGTACAAGGGCAATCGCATCCGATCCAAGTTTGCTCTTGCCGACCTCGAGCTCGATGGCCCCAGCGTCAAGGACCTGCGCGACTATCAATGCATCTTTTATGGCGTCGATGGTAAGAAAAAAAAAAAAAAAAAAGAAAAAAAAACGCGTCAAAATGTTGATCTTTTTTTGCTTTTTTAGGCGGCGCCATTTTCCTGCCTCTGCCACACAAGGGCGAGCCGGAGCGCATGACGGTGCGCATGGTGGTGAATTTCGGCGATTACGTGACGGACAACGAGGACACGGTCAACCATGGCGTCCGAGACGATCAAGAAGATGTGTTGACCATGGAAGACGCGACGCGTCTCCTCAAAGAGCGCACCGGCAACCAATTGGATGTCACCGTGACCAAAGCGCCCTGGCTCACCTACTTTAGTGTCAATGAGCGCATGGCAAATGGTTTCCGACGCGGTCGCGTGTTCCTTGTGGGTGGTAAAGTGCTTTGCCCCAATTGGCCTCTCTCAATGGGACTTGACTTCTCGCTGATCCCCTCTTTTTTTTTTTACGTTTTGCGTAGATGCTTGCCATTGCCATTCGCCTGCCGGTGGCCAGGGCATGAACATTGGCCTCCATGACGCAAACAATTTGGCATGGAAGTTGTCCCTAGTCCTCAATGGCCATGCCTCGGATGTGGAGAAGCTGCTCGAGTCCTACTCGACCGAGGTAAAACGCGTCGCGTGTTCAAAAAAAAAAAGGATTTGTGTGCTGAAGTGCCTTTTTTTCTTCGTTTTCTCAGCGCGAGCCCATGGTAAAGGAGGTGCTGCAGCTCACAGGCGCTACCACGCGCATGGCATTCAACAGCAGCAAGATTGTCGGTAAGTTTTGCAGGGCGACACGGGCCACAAAGTCGCATTTTTTCGGCTTACATTTCTCGTATTTTAGCATTTTTGCGCTTTGTTGCGCTTTCAATTGCGTTCCGCATGTCCTTCTTCCGCAACATGTTCACCTCACGCCTCATGCAGGTACGTTCTTTTTTTTTTTTTTAAAAAAAAAGAGGAAAAAGGGTGTACATGAGCCTGATTCTTGCTTTTTTTGTGAAAAACTAGATCAATTATCGCCTAGGTGCATCGCCCATTCTGAGCAATTCGAGCACGTCGTCGCTGATTGCGGCGGGCGAGTACATCCGTGAGTCGGATACGCTGACGCACCGGCTTGTGGCGGAGCAATTGACGCGCAAGACGTTGTACCAGATCCTGGGCGAGCTTCCCGGGCGTCACGTGGCCGTGTGGGTGCTTGCACGTGCAGCACATCAAGACGAACCTCCTCAGGCACTGACCGACGCGTTCTTGCAGCGCATCAACGACTACAAGAGCTGTGCACCGCTCGTGATCCAGAATAGCGGGCATTACACGGGTTTCTTCAAATCTACCGCCAGTTCCACCGATGCCTACTGGATCGACCCTCACGCATTGACAAGCCCACACTCTCTGACCAGCCGCCTGGGCGTGGCGGCCGCCATTGGCAAGACGTCGGCTCGCGTCCCACCCGCCGCCCTCGTGCTCATCCGACCAGACCATTACATCGCCTACAGCGGCAACGTCGCATCCGACACGGATCTCGACACCGCGTTTGCCTTTTTCGATACCTATTTGAGCTCTACAAAGTCGTAGATCTTTTTGCCCAATTCCTTATTTTTTTTCCATAAAATAGCCTTTTTTTGCAGAAAAACACGCGCGTCATCCATCTGTCACATCTTTTATTTGTTCATTTTTCTTTGTTTGCCTGCTCAAAATAGTGGGACGCAGAGATCTCGCGGATCGTCCATGCTTCAGAAATGCACAAACGCCAAAAGATTTGTCGTGTCCATCGGCCATGTCAAACAAAAAAAAAAACAAAAAGAAAAGATCGTGCTGACATCTTGCTGCTATTTTTGGCATGTTGGCATTTTCTGTCGTCGTTTTTTTGCGCGAGGGGCTCAAGTCAGAGGTAAACGGGGACGTGTTGCGCCATCTCATTTCCACTATTTTTAGCTTTTTAGCTTTATGTCTTTGGGGATCGCCCTCGCCTACTGAGCCACACTCGGCAAATGCACGCGCGCGGCGTAATGGCGTTGCATGGGGCAATTGTCAACGTGCGTGGCCTGCAAACAAGGCACTTCAACAGGTTTTTTTGTGCATAACGGAGGGCCAATTTGTATTTTTGTCCATTCCAGCAAGCGCGCACTACTTGGACCTGCCGAAAACGGACAAATTATCCGCACCTTTTTTCCTGTTGTCGGCGGGGTATCATATTCCGCTCTCGCACAAATGGGCGCGTAACTTTTCGCTTGGCGCAAAAAGTGACCATAAAAAACAAAACATTGCTTATCAAAAACGGGTCCAGTGACGACCATTGGTGACGCTAAACCCCTCTTGGAAGATGGGCATCCATTGCTGCAGGGAATCTCGGGTTTGAGGCCCGCCCAAGGGTGAGTCAGCCCTTGTTCTCCCTGCGCAATTGGCAGTCCAGATGCACAAAAAAGAAGGGTGGGTCAAGAACCTCGCCGCCAATTATAGAATTGCGCGTGCCCACTACACCCAGATCACCTTACCGGTTTGTTTGTGTGTTGAGTTTCAATCGAAACGACATGAAACCAATACCGCGCCATAGTAAAAACGAAAAAAGAAAACTGCCCCAATGGATACACACGCCTTTTTTTTTTTCGTGCAGGGGACGTGTCTGTTTCCGCAAAACCATAAAAAAAGAGTCCACTATTTTTTTCTTTTGCGCCAAAGGCTATGATTTCGCACTGCATGGCAAAAAAAAAAAAAAAAAAAAAAAGAGCCAAGAACAAGGAAAGGGCGATGGCTGACGCCCTATTTTTGGCAACAAGCCGTATATGGCATCTCGCGATGCAAGCCGTCGTCCGCAATGCACAAAAGGGTTGGAGCGCCCTTTTTTCTTTTTCTTTGTCTTACTTTTTTTTTTTTCTCTCTTTTCTACTTTCTTTTTCTCTTTTTTTCGTCTTCTTTATATTTGCATGTCCTCCAGTGGTGGCCATTCTACTCCACCTTCATCCACATCAGATCATACAACATCGACTATGTCCTCCATCACATTTACGGTCCCGACGACGACCACGCCGCCGTCAACTACAACTCCGCCTTCCACGACGACGACCACGCCACCGTCCACGACGACGACGACGTCTGTGCCTGAGACGACGACGACCACGCCTCCTGACACGACAACGACGCCTTTGCCGCCTTCCACGACGACGACGCCGCCCCCATCGACTCACACGTCGCCAATCATTTCATCGACGCCCATCCCCATCACAACCATGTCCTCCAAGGACGGCAGCGTCGTGGTTGTGGTGACCACGTCGTATTCGGTGTCGACAATCCAGCCGACGACCGGTGGCGGCGGCGGGGGAGACAGCGGTCCCAATACAGGAGCCATTGTGGGCGGTGTGGTGGGTGGCGTCGCTGCGCTGGGCATTGTAGCTGCCCTGATCTTCTTTTTCATGCGCCGCCGCCAACGCAAGAGGCAGCACCACCTGTCGTTTGGTAGCCATGCCGGTGGCGGCCTCAGTGGCCACTTGTCGGGCCTCGACAATGACTTTTTCCCGGCGTCAAACAGCCAAAGTGGCACGCTCGACAATAGCGCCAATAATAGCCACCGCTTGTCACAGGCATCCAGCCATCTGACCAAGCCAAGACCCTTTGTCGCGCCAATGTACGCGACCGGCAATAACAATTCAAGCTCGGATGAGGCCGCCGCAGGCTATTACTCGCCATCTCATCGCCCGCAGCCCATCCCACCCCCTCATCATTACGCGTCTGGCGGATCCACACCGAGCCACGAGTATTACGATTATCCGCAGCAACCACAGCAGGATTATTACACCGCAGGCTATCAATATGCTCCCGCACAGCCGCCAATGTCCAATGTGCCGTTCCAACAACAACCAGAACGACACGTCCCTCATCTCGTTGAGCCAGAGGTGCCTCATTCCAAGGACGACGATTAATTGCTTCAGAAAAAAAAGGATTCGCCTCATTGATTCCCATTTCCCCTTTCCCCCCTTCAATTCTCCTTTTTTTTTTTTTTGTGTACAATAACTCTTTTGTCTTATTTTTACCCTCTCCTCTCGTTCCCGCCCCCCCCTTTCGCGTAGCCATTTTGCCTCCATTTGCTCAGTAGATCCACTCCCTTTTGTCACTTCATTTATTTTTATTTCTTTTTTTCGCGTTTTCCTCATTTTCTCATGCTTGTCGTATTCCCTGGTAGCCATTGATTTCTCCTTTTTGACACAAATAATAAAAACAAACCGCGGGCGCGTGCCTCCCTTTGTCTCATTGTTTCCCTTTTGTATTCCACCAGGTTGCGGATCTAAACCCTCTGGGAAGGTGCCACAGGGCTGGTTGACAACCCACCATCGTTGGCAATGGGGGACCGCGCGACCAAAAAAAAAAAAAAAAAAAAAAAAAAAAAAAAAAAAAAAGCTGAGCCATCTGATCCCCGATGGTAAGAGAAAGATGGGGGAAACCCCCCTGGCCCTGATGTTCTGCTTGCCATGATTCCCCACGCCTGATGCACAATGGTCTACCCCTGAGGTCAACTTGCGCGTCGTCATGCATGTTCCAATAAAAACGTCAAAAGGACAAAAGCGATGCGCGCCTCAGCCCAATTGACGCGCGCAGCTGCCCTGTCTTGCTCCGAAACATGTTGCCAAGCGCTTGCCCCGTTGGGCAAACCCTGTTTTTGCTTTTTTTTTTCCATTGAGATCAGGTGCCTTGAGGGGTCCTGCGCCCATTGTCCCCAAAAGAAGAAGGGCAAATTCCTTGGATCATGGAAAACGCCCATCTTGGACAGTTGACTTAGCCCACGCCCTGACAAGCAAATGCGCGCGTCGCCTGGCCAAAAGCAGCAATGAAAACAGCCACGATTTCCACGCTTCTTTTGCTGCATGAACGACGATGCAACACGCAAAAAAGGCAACCAATGGCCCCATCAGCTGATCTCTCTTTTTTTTTTCGTTTTTCCCCTTTTCCCCTGTTTATCTTGCATCTGGCACGTACATTGCAGCCACGCAGCACGTGGCGCGCTCCATTCAAGATTGGGCGACAACGCTGGTCATGATGCAGCATACAAAAAAATAAAAAAAATCACCCACGACGCGTCACAAAAATAGGTAATGGTTGAAATATTCACATCCGTACTATTTTAAAATAGAATTTGCAACAGTCAAAACCATGCAGGTGCCATGCAGTCATCACCACGCTCTTCTCAAGACCCATGGGTTCGCTATGCAGGCAGTATCGGTGCCAACTCCTGATTTTTCATTTGCAAAAAGCGAATTGCTCGAGAAGCAACAGGGAACTTGGAGTTGCCCTGCAAAGACAAATGGTGGTTCAGCTTCTTGGCTTTTGAATGGTAGTGGTTTTATTTGGAAGGACCGTCATAAATGCGAATAAATTAAGCAAAGGCGTTAAAGTCTCTATTTTGGCGTTTGGACCGACGTCTTCAAAGGCCATATGCTGATTTCTCGCGCTCAAACTTTGAGCGTCGCGACAGAATTTCATTTGAGTCCACTCTTGTCGCACGGCGATCATTAGATGGCGACCAACAGCCAGAATAAAACATGGCCAAAATCCCTAGATGAATCCCTGGCCTATTTTCAAAAACCAAAAAGGTCGCTGGATCGCCGCAGAACTAAAAGGGTAGCAGGATCGTGCTTCCTTCGTCATTTCTGACGCTGGCAACGGTCGAGCATTGTAAAGCAAGTTGGCGAGAAAATCGACTTTTTAAGCTTAAAAAATCGCATTCTAAAATGGACATCATTTGACGAAAACTCGCGCTAGCGGGCCCGAAAAAAAAGATCTCGCGCCTTTCAACGATGCGCGTTCGAGGGAGCTCATGATCATTTGAAAGACGCGCTTTTGCGTGATTTACGACGCGCCGAAATTCCACTTGTTTGGACGCGTCCAAATTCGCGGTTGTACATTATCACCAGGTGCGCACTGTGCATGGATATGAAGCATTGAATGATGCTCTCCGTTGACACGTCGATCGTTCGGCTCTAGCGTGTCTTTCCTTCAAAGGATGGCCATTTGAAAATGGCCTTTCTGACACCGTCAAACTTCGTTTTCTCGAAATCTATAAAGTAGAATCCCATGAAACTTGTTTTATTGAAAAGTGATCCGTGGGAGCCATCATCCCTCCAAGTTTGACGATGATCAGAAGTTCTGATCTTTTTTCTACAAAAATCGGCGCGGCTGCGCTTAAAATTTATAAAAAGGTGTAGCATCCTAAATTATGCAATCAGAGGCACAAGGAGCGGCTCAAATGCAAATCTGCTTCCACTTTTTTACAAATGAAAAAAAAGTGGCACCTTAAATTTTGTTGCCATCCCACGAATGTGTGACGTTTACGCGTAAAAACTGAAAAGTTGATTGTTTCGACCTCTGTCGTCCTTTTTTTTTCGTTTCCTTTCGCCCTTTATTTAATTCTTCAAGGCAGTTGTCTGTCGCGTTCTATGATATCATCAACTTGGGGCAATTTTTGTCTAGTTTCGTACGAGAGCAAATTGCAAAAACACGATTTTGTTACAAATTTGCGACGTGTGATCCTTTTTACCTTGGATTCGCATGCCAGGACGGCAGCTTTAGATGAAGCCGGAGGTATCATCGTAAAAAAATGAGAGTGCAGATGAACAGTTTTCTCAAAACACGCGAATCGCGCTAGGTAAGCGTGTTTTTGCAATTAAACAATGATTTATTTGGATAGAAAAAAAAACCGAGTCAGAGAAGGCCAGGAACAAGCCATTCGGTTTTAAGAGCGCTTGAGATACTGGATGAACAGGAGGGAGAAGAGGCAGAGGTAAAGCATGGAGATGAGCGTGGGCTGGGGTACGGCGCGGTGCGCGTCTGACTGGAACACGCCGATTTGTCCAAGGGCGGCGAGGTCGCTGCCTGGGGGCAACGACGGCTTGGCGGGCTGGGCGCCGCCGGGATTGTTGGGCCGTTTGGGTTGCGGACGAGGAGGTGGGCCACCAGGAGGCGGCAATTCCTTGCTTCCTGGCTGGGGCGGCCCTCCTGGAGCAGGATTCACGGGCTGCTGGCTGACGGGCGGGCCAGCAGGCACATTGGGCACGCCACCAGCCGCAGGCGGATTGGCCGGATTGGCCGGATTTATGGGATTCACAGGATTCGCGGCCAATTGGTCCTTTTCCTTGTCCTTGTCCTTGTCCTTTTTAAAGTTGGCATGGACAAGCGTGTCGCTTGCACCGCGCGTCGGAATGGCATTCGCCGGTATCCTGTTGGCAGCCTGGACGCGCAAATCAATCAAATCCGGGTCATTCAGAGGATCGTCGTCGTCCTCGGGATGAATGGACGCGCCAAGGATCGGATCCACCAGAACCGGCACACCGTCGGGCCCAACGGCCACCGTCGGCTCCATGGGTTCGCCCGTCAAGGGATTAATCGCGTCAGCCGGGGCTGCAGGTCTGAGAGGCGTAAGATCTTGTCCAGACCCAAGCGCCCAACGCGCAATAGCTGCACGGTGGTCAGGGTCATTCTCGTTCTCAACTGGCACAGGCAGCTTGTTCACATCCTCGCCAGCCTTGTCGCCCAATTGGCTCCCCTTGTTCTTCGAATTCGACTTTTTCTTGGATGGTTTCTTGTCACCATCGTCCATCGCATGCGACCCTTTGCCTTTTTGGAAAAATTGGCCATAAATGGTGGGTGAGCAACCTGCCTGACTTTTTTTGATTTTGATTTTTGATGTTTACCCGAGCTATGATGCGACTTTTTGCGCGGCGCGTCCTCTTTCAAGTCGTATTGCGACGCATCCATGAATTCGCTATCCAGAGTCATGGCGGGGCAAGCTTTTTTTTTCTTGTGGACAATGAAGAGAAAAAGAAAAAGAGAGCAATATACACCCGTGGTTTCCCCACTTCCCTTGATGGCAACAAAAGAAAAAAAATCGCCCTTGTTTGTTTGTTGTCCATTGTAGTGACAAATGGGATAGCTTTGATTTTTCCAATGCAATGCCCGAGGACAGTTCTACCATGGATTGTGAAGGGAAGGGAGGCGCCGGCGGGAAGCAAAATACCCCGAGAAGAAACATGGTGTTGGGCTCAATTCGCATAAAAATACCAACTTGACACTCCACACCGTGGATTTGACGTCGTGGTCGTACACACATGCAAATGGGAGGTGTCAAAGTCCCTCGTTGGGCATGACGCTCTTTGAATTAAGCGCGTCGCTTGCCTTTTATGGCCGGCTGATTGGCGGGAAAAAGTGGCTTTGGGGCAAGATCCGCTAAAAGTGTTGCTTGATTGTTGTTGAACTTTCAAGGTGGGTGTGTCTACAGATAACATTGATCAAAGGTGATCTCATTCAGATTGAAGAGACGCAAAAAAGACAAATTGAGCACTGGTGGGGGCTCTTTTGGGTCAATTGGGCCAAAGACGACCCTTTTTGTTCTTTTTGAGTATGCGGGGCGGACGTTGATTTGTCCGAGGAAAAAGGCGCCGGACTACTTTTTCAAAGGGAGAGGGGTGGGTCGGCGGGCCGGGCTGGGGGGTGTTGTTGTTGTTGAAAGGGCCCTGTTTTTTATTTTTTTCTCTTTTTTTCTTCCCTCTTTCTTTATTTCATAGACTAAAGATGATTGCCACTGCCGTCCGATCTGCCGCCAAGATTGACTGGTCCAAGCTGAGCGTCAGCGTTCCCCAGGAGACCGCCGCCTCGCTCCAAGCGTTCCGCAAGCGCAACGAGGAGGTCAAGCGCCTTTTGAACGAGCTCAAGAGCCAGCCCACCGCCGTCGACTTTGCCCACTACCGCTCCACCCTCAAGAACCAGAGCATCGTCGACCAGGCTGAGAAGGCCCTCGGCGGCTTCAAGCCCGTCGCCTACAACTTGGACGCCCAGCTCCAGGCCATTGACCAATTCGAGGCCAAGGCTGTAAGTTTTTTTTTTTTTTTGTATCCTTGACACGCCTACATTTCTCGTTTTTATCGCAAAAAATCAATCCTCTGACAACCCATGGTTTTTTTTTTTTTTTTTATGAAAAAACAGGTCCAAAAGGCCCAATCCACCGTCCAAAAGATCGACGCTGAATTGAAGGACCTCCAGGTCACCCTCGACAACATCCAGAGCTCGCGACCCATCGAACAGCTCACCGTAAGTGGATCAATGAGCTCCAAAATCGACATTTTGGTGGGATGGAATCTCGACACTCACACTTTTTTCCTCTCTTTTTTTTTTCTTTATCTGCTCTAGGTCGACGACATCATTGCTGCCAAGCCCGACCTCACCACCGAAGTCGAGAACATGGTCCAAAAGGGTCAATACACCATCCCCGGCTACAAGGACAAGTTCGGCGACATCTCGTACTTCTAAGCCGTCTCATTTGTTGTCTTCTCACACCAATAAAGTACATGTTTGTGTGTCATTTGTACTAGAAATTCGTTCTTGAGATTAGCTTGGGGAGCGAGGGAGGGGGGTGAAGCGCGTCAGTGCTACACGATGCAAAGCCATGACGTCCATTTGACAAGAAATGAGAAAAAAAAAACGAGCCACGGCGCGATAGTCGCGCCCACTCCCGTCCATTGTTTCTTTGCACGCCACGCACGGGCACCACGCGAATTCCAAGGTGTGACAATACGTTTTGCTTCGTCAATAGAGCGAAAAGGGCCATTTTCATTGTCAATCGCGCATTTGCCAGTTTTTTTTTTTTTTTTTTTTTTTGCTCGCTTTTGCGTGACCGATGCACACAGCAAGCTTAGGACGGCTCTGGCAGCACGGTCCTATGCGTGTTGAGCGAAGTTTGAGCGCTTGCGAGGCCTAAAAAAGCGGCTAATTGTGGTCGGCTGCGCCCGTGCGCGCATCACGGCCTGTAACACATGTAAACACCCCCCTGCTTATGGGCCCGCTCAGCAACAATGGCACACAGAACGCAAGCGGCGCGCACGATTTGCCCGAAAACTCGCATCGCGACGCGTTCCCACGGAGGATCGCTCTCAAAGAGCCAAAATACGCTCCCACAGTCCCCCCGCCGATCCTTTTGGAGCTGATAAACACACACGATCGATCAAACAAAGAAAATGAAAAGCATGTGCACTTCATTTAGGGCATATTTGCGTGTTGGACTGGCCAGGGTTGCGCGCAAACAGGGTGTTTGACAATAGATGGACACCAATTGCCACCAGAATGGGACCACCCGGCGCACAAAACAAAAGAAGGTTGGAAACGCGTTTCGCCATGCCTTCTTTTTTGGGGCCTTTTGTATCATTTATGGGCATATTGCGTGTCAAGTGTCGCAGGTGCAAGGAAAAAAGGGTGATCAAGGAGCAAAAGTGGGGCAAGAAAGGGGCGTAGCTTCGTCCAGCATGAAAAGGCCAGGCGGCGGACTTTTTTAGTGCTCATTGGCCGAGTTTCAAAATTGGCATATAAAAAGAAAAATTGCCAAAATCTTTTTTTTTTCTATTTCTCTTTTTCTTCTTTACTTTTTTTTTCCCCCTTCTTCTATTCTTTTTGGCTTGTATATAGACCTAAATTATATCCTTAGATGTGGCAATCGGAACAATTATCAAGTATCGCAGGATACCTATCCATCGGGTGCTGGCTCATTGTCTTTGTGCCGTAAGTGGGCCATTTTTTTTGTTTTTTTCTCCTATGAGGCGCCCAATTGACCTTTTTTTCTGACGACACAGTCAATTGTGGAAGAACTACAAGCGCCAGTCTGGCGATGGTCTGTCCATGACATTCTTGGTGATTTGGCTTGTTGGCGACGTACTTTCTGAATTGGGCATTATTTTCCAGGATTTGCTTCCAACAATGGTAAAGGATAACAAAGCAGAAGGTGCCTTTGGGTTGCACTCCATGGCCGGCGGAATGCTTATGTTCCCCTTTTTTTATGTTTGTTAGTTTTTATTGTCTTTGTGGTACACGGTGGCGGACATGGGCTTGATTTGGCAGGTCATCCATTACCAACGCATGGCGAACCTGCGTTACAGTGACGAGGAGGACGTGTTGCTTCCTGGGTACGACGGCCGGCGCCGTCGCAGCAGCGAATCGACGTCTTACAAGGTGTCTTGGTATTTCAATGCGTTTGCGGCCACGTCCATTGTGTTTGTGACCATTGGATCGCTCGCCTGGTACTACGGGATCCACGGCACCAACTTGCGCCACCCCAAGCTTTCCCAAATCTTTGGTTGGGGTAGCGCCATTCTGTACGTCGGTAGCCGCATTCCTCAAATCGTCAAGAATTGCCAAAAGCAATCCACCGAGGGTCTCAGCCTGGGCATGTTTGTATGCGCCCTGCTCGGCAACCTGTTCTTCACATCGGTAAGGAACAAAAAAAAAAAAAAGGAGAAAGCGCGCGCCGCGGTGGGACAAAAAAGTCACCTGGTTGGACGTTAGACTTACCCACCCCTTGTTTTTTTTTCTTTTTCTTTTTGCAATAGTCGATCTTTTTGCGCTCGACCGAATGGGATTACATCATTGTCAACCTGTCTTGGATCGTCGGTAGCTTGGGCACCGTCGTGCTAGATCTCACGGTAAGTAACCAAATACACCGATTTGGAAAATATGGCGAGATGAAGGGGGTACAAGCACCGCACGCGCGCGTGGCTCGCTTTTTGTACTCATTTTGGCTCCGATTTTATCTAACGTTGCCCCTCAATCTCAATTGATTTTCCTTTTTAGATCTTTGTGCAATTCTTCCTCTACAAAGATGGATCGCACAAGCACAAGGACCCTGATTATGTTGAGTAGATCAGATTATCATATTGGATTCTCTACACCTCTTCTATTTTACACTCTTTTATACCCTCCCACCCCCACTTTTTTTTTCATCTACACCAATTTTTTCACATTTAAAAGCCAACCTATCATACATTTTGATGTTTGTCCGTATTTTTTTCAAAAAAAAGAAAGCCAATGCCTTTTTGACATCTTTGCGCATGTTGCCTGTGCCTTTTTCCCCTTGAATTGCTGCATGGTCTGACATGAAACGAGGGCGTTTCAGCTTTCAGGCCAATTGACACTGAGAAACGTCAAAATGGGGAATAAAATGCCAGATGGGCCCTGACGCTCACTTTGAAAATGGCCAATACGATTACATGCTTGCCTCCCCTTCCTTTGGAATTCTCAATGCTTGTCGCAGCATTGGGCCCCGACCTCGTGTGACCTCACTCGAACTCCTTTTCGTCTTGTTTCACTTAAGGCATGCGTCACGGCACCGACACCCACCCCACCCACATGGGGCCCTCGTCTCAAAAAAGCAAAAAAAAAAAAAAAAATAGGGGTCACCAAAGAGCACCTCCGGGGCGTGGACGACAGAGCGCCATTTTAGCGCTTTTCAATCACATCTCGCAAAATTGCTATGCGATCGACGTGAACCACTCGGCTACTGAATAAAGACGCGTTTCGGCATCATTTCGGGTTAAATTGAGCGGGTTGCCTCCGATGGACAGCCTTTGCACGCCAGAAAAATGTTATCAATTATGTATTTTACTCGACATTGACAAGATCAAACAAATCCTGCTTTTGGGGCGCACATGCATCAAATCAAAATTGGGCTGTGGCGAGACGCAAAACCAAAATTGAAAAAATGGGTCGTCTGAATTGCATCAAACTTGAGCACGAGATTAATTGTATGGAGAAACAGACAAAAATGCCAAAAGAGACAACGGTCGCTCTCTTCGTTGACGAGCAATCCGTGATATTGGTTGAGACTTTGCAGATGGATTTGGTGGGAAAAACGCGTTCATCGAGCCGCGCCGACGCGTCCACTAGCAAGAGACACACCAAGTGCAGGAATCGAAAAGGAACAAGCGCGTGTAACCTGACGTTTGACGCGGATTAACGCGCGTCAAAACTGTCTATCCTTTGGGAAACGTGCCAAAGTGCCAATAAAAATTAGTTTTTTCATTAACCAATGGTACTCACATGCGCAGCAAGCCGTATTCTTTCTGAAGATACAACTTTCCGGGCGCTGCGGCCAATCCTCGTTGAGCGCACTCTGAGACGAAAAATCGCAGTTTTTGGCGTTTTACGCCGCGACCAGCCAATGGATCCCTGGTTTTTATTTGATTTCGTCGGCAAACGAGGTGTTTTTACCCTGTTTACCATGTGATTGAATATGGTGATTCGAGAGCTTATATTTTACTGTTTTCAAATCCTCGACTTCACCCCTTGGAAAATCCGCCATTTTCGAAAATCATCATTGCGCGCCATCCAGTGGCACCAGCATCCAAGCGATGGGCTCATTTGAACGAGAAAAAAATTGGACTCGATGATTTAAAGAGCTGAATTCCTTGCAGTGTTAATTCCACCGAAAAACGACCAAAATGCAATAAACCCCCTTCCCACGCGCGATATTCTCGAGCATATTTTCATGGTTGCGCGTGTATTGGTTCACGATGCTTCATGCGGTATAATTGGGACCGTGCGTGGACTGCCACGGGTCTCCAACTTTGAAAATTATGATACAAATGTGACTTTTTTGACGCCACTGATATGCGGCACGCAATTTCAACCCTTAATGGCGGTAAAAAAAAAAGGGTGCATAAAAAATTAGGCACAGCGCGTCTGAAGCTCCGAATCATGCACCGCGCGTTTTTACGGCCCTGAGTGGCTCGCGAAATGCATCTACTTGGTCACATCAAGATTAAATGTTCTAATTGCGCGTATTTTATGTGATGGCAACCAAGGAAAAGAACTGTCGAGCAAAAAAAATTCACAACGGCGCCTGTGACTCAAATTGGGGTGCAAACAAACACAAAATCTTTGTGACACGCGCACGCATGCTCTTTTTTTTTTTATAAAAAAAAAAAAAAACACCGTCTCTGCCTCTCCCCGGTCCTCATTCTTTTGTCCTTTCACTATCTTTTCGCGTTTATGTACCCCACAGTCGATCAAGCCAAGCGCGACGAAATTCAGGCATACCTGCTGAAAGGCTACAATATCAGCAAAACAGTGGAAAAATGCAAGGTTAGCTGTACCGTTGTCCAGGCCGAGCGACGCAAGCTCAATCTCACCTTGCCTACCTCCAAGTTTGAATCGTGCAGCGTTGGCACTGTCAACAAAATTAAAAGGCTTCTCCGCGGAGGGCAATCAATGGCATATGTTGCAAAAGTGTGTGGTCTTCACCGGTCAACAATCAAAGCATATCAGCTGAAATACGACCTTCCCCCTGGACGGCCGCGCAACGTACCTGTGAGCGACGAAACGAGGGAAAAAATCAAGCAGCTGCTTCTTGACGGCATGTCAATCTACAAGGCGCGAAAAGTATGCAAAGTTTCAACGGATGTCGCTCGAGAAGTGGCTTTTTTCAACGATATTCCTTGCCATTTGAAGCCTTGTGACGAGAAGACCGTTGAAAAGATCCAAAAGCAGATCATCAGTGGCAAAACGCCTCACGAAATCGCGAAGGAACACGGCGTCTCGGCTGTCTTTGTCCGATTGGTGAAAAAAAAGTACAATATTCGGATACCCACCAACATTGGCGTGCCAATCAGTGATGAAAAAGTCGAGCATGTCAAGAAATGCCTTGAGGAGGGCATGCCAGCCATCACAGCAGCGAAATCGTGCGGTATTTGCATGTCGACAGTCACCAATATCGCCAACAAACTCAACATTCCTCTCAAGTTTGCAAAAAAGCCCAACATCACGCCGTCTGAGAAAGAGGAAATGAAAAAACGACTCGAAGCTGGCGAGACCTGCGTAAATGTGGCTGCAGCCCTTGGCCTCTCCCCGTCCAGTGTATACAACTTCAAAAAGCGAAACAAAATCATCAGTCCGCCAAAGCCCCGTGCAATCCCTGTGCCTCACTTGCGCAAACCATTACGCGCACGTATAAATATGGAAGACAAGCTCAAGATCAAGAACCTCCTCGAACGCTTGCCAAGCACTTACGTGGCGGGGATCACTGGCTACCCACAATGGACAGTGAACAAGATTAAAAAGGACTACCAAATACCCACCCTGCCAAAGCCATCCGTGCCCTTCCGCAGGTTTGTAAAGATCAAGCAACTCATGGCCAGTGGTGAGGATCCATACAGAGTGGCAAACTCGTGCCGCATTAGCGTGCAGATGTTAGAACGCCTGAAAACGGAATATGAAGAGGTTTTGTCGCTTATCGAGGAGCAGCAGCAGGATTCCAAGAGGGCGCTTGGCACCACACCCTTGAAGCGCATCGAATTTTTGGACGAGATTCCTTTTTGCGTGCTTCTTTGATCCGTTGGCATCCTCTGCTTTATCAATAAATTTTTTTAAAAAATTCATATCATATCATATCATATGGCATATCATAATATCATACGGTGCTTTGCTCATCGTCAGTTTCAATACTTTCAATAAGTTACGTAAGGCGTGAATTGACGTAACAATCCGTTGATTTTCTGTCATAAAACCGTCGTTGCTTGACAATGACATGCTACAGTAGTTGACCTTGGCCCTTGGATCTTTTTGACACCAGGCGTGCTCAACTTGGGTCTTGGGATCACTGGTTACAGTGATGGCCTGCGTGTAAGCTGCCAAATATCATACTGTAGATTCGAGGTTTGTCAAGGGGTGAAGAATCACTCAAAACGAGGAATCATCCTGAAGCATTTTGACTTGATCCACTCTTTTTTCTTAAAAAAAATTCATGTGATATCATATCATAACCAAGGACTTGCTGCAGCGCCACGAACCTTTTCCACATGGATGATTTGGCCACCCTCTTCTCATCAGAACAAAATAAAAGCTCAGCTACCGAGTACGTATCTGTCAGCCACTCAGCCTCTACTTTTCAGAAAAAAATAAAAACCGGAAGTCGCTCTGGCCGTTGTCGAGACATGCACTGATTTTATGAGTTTAGGAGTTTTCACATATGCAATACTGTACTGTACTGTACTGTACAGTACAGTAATGCTGACCGCTACAGACCGTAACTCCCTAGGTGGTGGATCGGTTCCAAAATTAGCCATTAATAGTAATTTTGGCACATTGATTCATACTGTAAATACAGTAGTATTTGCTGCTCGAGAACGGCCTACTGTACACTACCCGTACAGTACAACAGTACCGTACTGTACAGTACTGTACAGTAGTCAATCCCCGATTTTTTTATTCCAGAAGATTTACTAGCAAATACCACCGGTAATAGCGGGCAAAGAAGCATCTACTGTAATGGGGTGACTTGCGGTGCGCTACGTAGCTTGGATTTTATAAACATTTTGCATCGGTCATTTCACCAACCTGCAGCCTACTACTGTACTGTACTCAGCGCAGACAAATGTGCAAAATAAAAAGTAAAAAATAATAAAAAAATAAAAATTCCATGCAATCCACCACCTTCGTTTGGAAGTGTCAAACCTTAAATTTTTGCAAAAAAAATCTTGCTCAAAGTAGGCAACTTTCTCAGTCGATCATCGCCGTTCATGCGTCACTCTTTGGACATTTTTCTTAGTTTTGAGGCGACCTGCCATTTTGTCTGCCAATAGCAAATTGTCGGAATTACCTGTCTGGAATGCATTGATCACTCGGAGTTAGAAATTCTCCAAATTTGGCATTTTCTGAGACTGAAATGTGTGACCCCTGATTGACCCCTGAATTTTTCAAAAGTGGTCGTAGCGCTTTGGGGGTTTAAGCTTTTTTGTTGCAAGTTTTGCGGTGAACGCGATGCGGTTAATTTGGAGCGGGGTCGACCATGCAGATGACGAGACGAATGAAAAATAGGACAAATATCTGGTTTTTGACATTTTCCAGTCCAAAAAAAATCGGGCGGGTCCGTCTTGAGCACTGGGCCGTAGGTTAAGACGTGGCGCATTTTTCATTAGCGGCCAAGTATGCTGTAAAAAAATTTCTGGAGGCACAGCTAGCCGGGAAAGTCCGAAAAACACGTTCTTTGATTTTTATAAGGTGAATGTGTAGTTGTGTACGAGTTTGTGCATTGTAGCGCGTTGCTTGGTGCACGCATTGTGGCATTGATGTGATGGCACGCGTCAGATGATCCTGTCTAGAATTGTATCATATTAAGATTGAAAATGGAGCGATCAACATCGCATTTGCGTGTAAAATCCATCAAATATGATATCATATCATACATGAAATTATGCTTCGTGCATTTTGATATCATACATGAAATTATGCTTTGTGCATTTTTCAGACAATTACGACTTTATGAGCAGTCCAATTTTTCTTAAACAGAGACAAGATCCGCTATTCTTACGGTAAGCATGACTTGTTGTGCGCTTGTGCTTGTGCCCCACTGTGTGCTTGCAACAATACGTATGATAACGCCGCCATCCCGATTTGAGAGTGTGATATGAGAGGTGCTGTAAGAATATGATAGAAGAACTGTATGTACGTATCATAAATGGTGGAACGTGCAGTAAAATAATGAAACGAATATATCCATACAGTATCATACGTACCGGTAGCCATCGAAAAAAACATCTTATGATATGATATTGTCATAACCACGACATCAACATCAATAATTTACGTATGATACTGTATTCATTTGATTTTTTTTTTAGGACCGCGCTAGGACATCATATCATACGGCGCTTATAATGCGTGCCATCGATGAAAAATGACGCATTTCACAAATTGACTATCATAAAATTGGCACACGTGTCACTCGCGCAAATGTGTTGATGTTTTGGGTTTTTTTTATTAGAGAATTTGCAGCAAGCAGGGGGAATTTGAGACAATAAAAAGATGCAACCAAGGGAAGGCCAAGTGCCAACCAACAAAAAAAAAAAAAAAAGGAAAAGAACCCAATGTATGTACGAACCAAAACGAAAGCCAAAAATAAAGAAGCATGATACACAAAAATGGGAAAGAGCGTAGGGGGTTGAAGCATAGCCTATGCAGGTACAGACACCTGCGAGGCGTCCAAGCCGAGCGAGTGCAAAAACAGGTTGGTGTTGTCGATGCGGTGCGACGCGTGATCCCTGGAAAGGCGGTTGCTCTTTGACAAGATGATGTTGTCCATGACGCGGTCTCTGTTGGTGGCGCGTAATAAAAAAAATTATAATTTTTTGAGCATCCCAAATGGGCAAGTCGCAGACTTTTTGGTTTTACCTGACTTCTGTGACAAGGATGTGTTGTTGGTCCATGGATGCGCCGACGGCAATGGCGGCGAGGAATTGCCAGACGTACATGTCGTCGGCATTGATGAGGACCTGGGCCATGTCGATGTGTGGGCTGGCGGGCGCGAGGAAGTAGACGGACGGGAAAATCGCAGCAAAGTGGCCCTGCAGCTTGCTAAACAGCGACGCATACACGTCCTGCCACAGGCTCAGCTCATCCGCCGAGGGGGGAGCAAACCCGTGCAGCGCACCGCCACCTTGACGCAAAATCTCCGCGCGCGACAACAACATGGTCAAAAACGCAAGTCCAGGCTAAAAAATGAAGAAAAACCAAAAAAAAAAAAAATCAGCCCCATTTCATTGCGTTTGCGTTTTTTTTTTTTTTTTTTTTTTTTTTTTTTTTTGCCATTTCTTACCTTGGTTTGAGCGACCCATCGGATGTCATTCTTGTCCATGAGCAGTCGCGTGAGACCAATGACCACCTTCATGGGGGCCTCGGTGATAAACGAGAGGAGCGCGGGCGCAGTGGCGTTCATGAACAAGTCCATGTCCTCGTAGGCGACGAAGCGTTGACGCTGGGCCTCGTCACTGTTGGCGACCTGGGTGCCGGGGTAAATGACAGGGCGGCACACCTGCAATTGGCTGAAATTGGCGAGGATCACGCTCAACATGGACAAGTTCTGGTCGTGCGTCAATGGGCGGATAATACGCGGAATCAGCTTCTTGCCCTTGTTGATCGTCAGCATCGACACAATCAATGGCGTGCTGGTTCATAGAAAAAAAAAGGACACGATGGGGTGAGATCAAAAATGCCACTTTTTTTTTCTCTCTCTCTCTCTCTCTCTTTCTTTTTACCTCTGATCATTGTTGGTGTCTTCCATGACGTGGAGGGACTCCCAGAGCGATTGGACCTTGGCATTGTACTGCTCGTTCCACTCCTCGAGCTTGCGCTCTTGTTCCTCCTCGTCGTCGCCGCGTGATCGCGCGGGGCCCTGGCGGCGCATCTGCTCGAGCTCGAGAATCTTGCTGTACAGGCTCTCGACAAAGTTGAGCAAGTAGCGGCGGTCATTCGTCGACACCTTGCCCTTCTAATGAAACAAGATAAAAAGATGAGCAATCGCGTCATTTAGCAAAAAAAAGGACAAAAATGGGCCTTTCTTCCATGGTCTCTTACCGGCGTGCTTGTGGTGCCGTCGCCGGCGCTGTCCTTTGCGCTGGTGGGCGACCCTTCGCTGGACTGGGCCTTTTTCTCGGACACCTGCAACACCTGACGAGGATTGCGCGTCGACAGCGTCGTGATCTTGCCCAGGGCGCCCTCCAAGGTGACTAGGTTTTAAAGAAACAGGGTGAGCAGGGTGATCCATTCCGTCGCATTTTTTTTATTTTTACCTTGGGTCTGCTTGGGACGGCGCTTGGCGTCATTGACGATGCGCTGGACCTGCTGATGGATGCGATTCATCATGTTGTTATCGCGACGGCCATCGCGAGTGCGACCTCCGGTGGGTCCGTCGGCTGGCTTGCTGTTGTTGGTGGCGCCCATGGCGCGCAAACGGAGCGACGAGTACACTTGATAGTAGAAATCGTCCGCATACGGGTCGCCCGACGCCAATTGCTGCAGCTGGATACGCTGAACAAGATCCTTGTCGTACTGCGTCATCAGGTTGTCGTAGCGGCTCTGCAAAATAAAATAAAAAGAAAGCTGGATGAGAAGCTGAAGAGACGAAGACGCGTTTTTTTTGTAATACCTTTTGGACGTTTTGGGTCTGATTGGCACGCTGCATGGCCTGTTGTTCCTGTCGCATCAATTCCATCTGCTCGACAAATTCCTGGTGTTGGCGCTGCAGGGCAGCGACGCGCAATGGGTCCATGTTGGGGATGGCCTGGGCACCGAGAGGCGGGGTGCCAGGAGACATGTACATGTAGCCGCCTTGCTGTTGCGGTTGCTGCTGCTGTTGCTGCTGGTACATTTGCTGTTGTTGTTGCTGGGTCTGAGGAGGCAGCTGATGTTGCATGCGTTGCTGCTGAAGCATGGCCGCCTCGACCTCGGCAAGACTGAGCATCTTTTTGCCCTGTTGGTCGCCAGCAAAGTGTTGCTGTTGCTGCTGTTGCGGCGCGTGCTGTTGTTGGGCGCGCTGCTTGCGATACATCTCGGCCTCAATCTCATCGAGTGACATTGGCATGCGTGCATGCGCATTGCCCTGGCGTTGCATGAAATCCATCGATGACGACGGCGACATGCCATAACCCTGCGCTTGCTGCTGTGGCTGCGGCTGCTGCTGACCATACCCGGGCTGGCCCATTGGACCGAAATCGCCCCAAATCGACTTGGCCTGGACAAAAAAAAAAGTATGAATACCCAGAAAACGTACCAAACAATTAAAAAAATCGCCCTTTACCGCCTCGTCCTTTGGCCAATTGAGCGAGTCACGTTGGCGCTGTTGCTGCTGCTGCTGCTGTTGCTGCTGCTGTTGTTGTTGGTGCAATTGGCGCTGTTGGTGCAATTGCGCCTCGTTGGCGACCTCGTTTGGCTTGTGGTGGCGCATGCGTTCGTCCGCGGGCAGATCTGACGTGAAGCGCGCAGTGCTGGCTGCAAAATCAAAATCCTTGCCGATCGAATCATCGCCAAACGTCTCGTCGTTCAAATCGTCGCCGGCTTCCTCGAGCTGGTCACCAAGGCCATCGTCAAAATCGTCGTCGCCAAGCTCCTGGCGCAAGGACGCAAAGTCGTACACATCCGCATCCTCGCGTGCCGCGCGTTCCTTTTGCGCCATGCGCAGCTCATCATCCGTCATCCGAGGCATCTCAGCGCCAAATCTACGAAAAAAAAAGAGGTGTTTAGATCGTGGACGGGGCCATGGCGGTGTGTGTCCGCGCGTCGTCCGTCGTCCTTTTTGCGCGCCACACTTGCGCCCAAGCCTCGCCCAACTTACCCAAAAAACGAATCTCCCATTACAAATTCACAGAAAAAGGGAGTGCGTTGAGTGAGAGGGTGGTTGCTATTCTGCAAAACAGGCAAAAAAAAAAAAAGTGGATATGAGAAACACGATGGAAGTTTGGGAGGTCAGATAAAAAAATAAGTGTTGTGCAGGGAGGGGGGGAAAGGCTTTTATTATATAATACAAGTGGCGGTTTACCTAGACAAAATAAAGCCTTTTTCCTTCCGAGCGAGCAAAAGGTATCAAAATAGGATGGGAAAGGGTGGAGAAGAAGAAAGAAAGATGGGAGAACAAGGGAAAAAAAGAGAGAGAGAAAAAAGTGTGTCTATGTGGCCATTGGCGTCGGGGCGACAGCAAAAAGGCAAAAGAAAAAATAAAAAGTGACTGTGGCTGCCCAAATCAAGCCCGATCATGAGAGGCCGTTGAGCTCGTTTCTCAATTGATCCGCAAAAACTTTGTGCACATGCGTCGTGGGGTGTAAATCGTTCAGCCAAAAGTAGCTAAAAAGAGATCGATTCAATCCACAAATACAAAACAAAAATGAACCAAATGCTTCTCTTTCTTACTCATTGATGGGGTCGCAGCCATGCTGCTGAGGGTGTGCGACATCAGGGCAGAAGCCAGTGACATTTTTAAAGCCGTAAAAACGAGGGAACGACAACAAGTCGTTAAAAATGGCCCACGCGTCCACATAGTAGAAAAAGCCATTCCTTTGATTTTGCAGACCAAGCACCATGGTCTTTAACAATTGGTTGTATTCTAAGAGAAAATGCGGCGCGCGCGCATTGCACATTAGAAAACACGTGCCTTTTTGCAAAGTGTTGCGCTTTTTTTTTTTTTTTTTTTTTTTTTTTTTTTTTTTACCCCGAACCAGGTTGGGCATCTTGTCACCCGCGCCGGATTTCCATTTTGGGCTTTTCTCAATAGGGGGCACGTTGATGAAGATAAAATTTCTTGCATGATGCTCATGTAAATAAACCTGCAGTGGGGGAGAGACCGCGTCATGGTGTGGGTCAATGGCAAATTTAAGCAAAGAGCGCAGAAGCAAGGCACATAATAATGAGTTGGATTGTCACCTGGTATCCTTTTTTTTTTTCTTTTAAGAGCTGGGGTCACTCACGACAAGATTGCGGTAATACTCGATCAAACGCGTCAATGGCACTTTTTGGTCACCCGACACCTCCAATCCGAGGTCATTGATGCCCACAAAGACTGCATACAGTGTGTTCTCACTTTGCCATGTCTTGCCGTCCTTGAGGAAATACTTTGGAAACAGGTGCGTCACTTGGCGCGTCACATCAATCACACTTTGGCAACAATAAAAAAAAAATAAACGGATCAATCGGCTTTGCTCTCGTCCACTCAGATTGCTCGCCCAACCAGCCGGTCGTGCATTCATTAAAAAGAAAGTTTTGAGGAGTAAAGAGCTCACCTTGCATTCTGGCAACAGCCAAGCAATAGAAAAAGAAAAAAAAAATAGAAAAAAAATTAGCTTGTTAGCCTCACCTTGCTTGCCATCCCGTTGCCCCCATTGCTAATGGGCATTTCCTATTTTTTTTTTTTTTCATCGTGTCTGCGTACCTGATGGACCAATTCGTCGCTAATGGGCGCGCTGTTGTATGCAATGTCCCAGACAGTGAGATTTTGCTCTTTTGTAAAGTAATCGACCCAATTGAAGCCATTGGTGGACGAGACCTGGCTAGGATCCGGGTACGACAACGAGTTGAGGTCCAGATACTTTGTAGAGTATGAATCCCCAAAGACAAACAGCGTTTTGATGCCATTGAGTTCAAAAGCGTGTCGCGCCGCAAGTGAGACGGGTCGCGCCGAACCCAGCAAGACAAACAAAGCAATGCAAATCAGCGCGTCTATCATGGAGAAGAGTGTAATTGAAAAAGGGCGAGGGGCAACCAGAGAAAATGGAGGAGAAAACGGGAGACAATGAGAGAGAGAAAAGAGAAAAGAGAAAAGGGGGAAAAAGAGGGGAAATTGACCGTTAAAAATTGATGGATCGCAACCGGGCAGGTGTTTCCTCTCCTTTCAAAAAAAAAAAGTGCGGGTGTGCGCCAAACTGCGCATCTGATGGGGCGGCTGGCCGGCCATGCCCCCCCCCCCTCGCACACACACAAAAATAAAAAAATGACCTCGTTTCTGCATCCTCTGTTATTTTTCGTGTCACTTGGTGCTCCGCTGATCAAATGTCAACAACACGCTTGACAAGCAAATCATCGGGCCAGGCACACACCTTTCTGCTGTGCCAATGGCGATTGGCTCGCCCTTGGTCACGCCCTCCCTTTTTTTTTTTTTTCGCCATTTGGGCCATGTGACCCTGAGCGGAGTCGTCGGCGTCCATTGTCGCGCCCATCGGGCGGGTGTGGCGTGCGGGCGCGCGCTTTTCTGCAAGCTGCGGGATGCCTAAAAAGGGAGTGCTTCTTTTTACTACAACTTGTGTGTTTCAAGGGAAAAAAGAAAAAGAATAAAAACAAATACAAAAAACAACAAAAACAAAAGGGGTCTAAAGCACTACAACTTGGCCTGGACCGTGGTCTTGGCGGGCTTGAAGAAGATATCGGGCATCTTGCGGCGTTGGACCTTGCCGGTGCCCGTCTTTGGCAATTGGTCGGCAAAATAGATGCGCTTGGGCATTTTGAACTTGGCGAGCTTGGAAACGACAAAATCCTGCAACTCCTTTTCTGTGGTCTTGCCCTTTTGCTTGAGCACAACCGCCGCGTGCACTTCTTGGCCATACATTTCGTCGGGGACGCCAAAGCACACGGCCTCGGCAACATTGGCGTGCGACAGCATCACGGCATCCAATTCCAAGGGCGAGATCTTCTCGCCACCACGATTGATCAGCTCCTTGATGCGGCCCGTGAGGATCAAATAACCGTCCTTGTCCTTTTTGCCTTGATCGCCCGTGCGGAAATAACCATCTTGCGTGAATGCCTCGGCATTGGCCTTTGCATTGTTCAAATAGCCCTTGGTCACGTTGCTGCCCTTGATGCACACCTCGCCTTCCTCCACGGGCTTGCCCTGGTCGTCCAAAATCACAATTTCGACACCTTGGCCCAAGCCCACGGAACCAGGCTTGTGCTGGCCATACTTTGGCAGCGGATTCGATGTCATCTGATGCGTCGCCTCGGTCATCGCATACGCCTCAAGAACAGGTGCCTTGAACGTGGCCTCGAGCGCGTGCAACGTCGTGGGCGCAAGACTCGATGAACACGACCGGATAAATCGAATCGACGGCACTTGCGCAGGCGGCTGACGCAGCAAGATCTGGTGAATCGTCGGCACTACAAAATTAAAAAAAAAGGGGAGGCGGGGCAAAGCGTCAGCGCATCTTTTTTTTTTTCTCCTTTCCATGGAATCACGTGAATCCATGTGTCCTGTGCAAACACTTGGCAGCAAAAGCACGAGTGAAGAATGGTGTCATCCACCCACTATTTTTTTTTTCTATTGTCATTTTTACCTGCGGTATACCAATTGCATTGATTGTCGGCAAAATCGGTCCAAAAGTGCGACGCGCTGAATTTTTCGGGGATGACGACGGCCGCGCCGGCAAACAGCGACGCCAGCAGGCCACAAATGAGACCGTGCACGTGGAACAAGGGCATCACAAGCAGTGTGCGGTCTTTTGGCGTCAATTCATACGTTCCAACGATGTTTTTCATCGACGTGCCCAAGTTCAAATGCGTCAATGGCACCCTGAACACACACACACCCAAAAAAAAAAAATGAGCCCCACGGTTCAACTCTTTCCCGCAAAATCACGGTGCATCACGCATAATTTTTTTTTTTGATTTTCCTATTTTCCTCTTTTTGCTATTTTTGGTTCCCACTTACGCTTTGGGTCGGCCTGTGGTGCCACTGGTATGGAGCAAGAGCGTGACATCCTGGGGGTCGGGTCGGAAGGCAATGGCGGGAGCCGCCGCAAGTGGCCGTTGCGGGGTCATTCGCAGCTTTTGCCCGTCGAAAAAGAGCTCGAGCACCTGCACATTCATGTGTTCCGCGGCCTGGACCGCCGGTGTATGATGGCGGATGGACCCTGGAGGCACAATGAGCACCGATGCCTTGGAGTCCTCCAGATAAAAGATAAACTCGTCCTTGGTGTACGCCGGATTCAATGGCGCGGCCGTCAGGCGCATAAAGCCGGCACCCAGGAAGCTGAGGACAAATTCAAGGCTGTTGGGATACGCAATGGCCACGGCATGGCCTGGCTCCATCGCGTGCGGCGCCGCATTCCTCAATTGCGCAGCAAAATCACGAATGTGCTCATAAAGCTGCTTGTACGAGAGTTGACAGGGGACTCGGCACGACTGGGGGATAATCAATGCAAGCTTGTCATCAAAATGCGTCTCAAAGATACTGTGCAATGTCGTCATGGAGGAAGAAAATGCGATCAAACACCGTCTATGTATATACAAAAAGAGAGGGAAAAAAAAGGGGGGAGGGGCGAGAAAAAGAAGAGATAAAACAAAAAGCTCTTGAAAAAAGAAAAAAAGAAAGAAAAAAAAAGATAAAAATGAACAGACCACGGTGACATCTTTTGTACTCACAAATTGCGGTTTCAGACTCAGCCGCAGCTTAGGGAAAAATAAGGTTCGTTTGGAGCACGTCATTGAATCATGCCTGCCTTACAAAAAAAGATCTTAAATTTCGCCCAACAAGAAACTAAGCGTATTATAAAGATTTTTGGTCACGCTCTCTGGCTAGATCGTGTCAGGCCAAGGCCAAACATCGCACTCAACACCTACATCACGGGCCAAAACAAAAGAAAACGTGTGTTTGCATGGTGTCATCGGCCGCGAAAATAGTGCCGGCCCCGGCGGGCGGCGGGCCCTTTTTCTCGCTTTTTGGCCTGCATTGCCTTTTTCTGGCAAGCTGGTGGGGATTAGCAGGTCATTGATGTGTTTTACTTTTTTCGCGAAAATGGACATTTTATGGACTGGAGTCCCTCCATTGCCTTTCAATTGCTTTTTGTTCTTAGAGGGATGCACAAGGGCCTTTTTTCAAAAAAAAATAATGCAAGAGTCACGTGCACGCACCCATTGCTCATGCTTGGCAAAGCCTTGTCGACGCGTTTAGCCGCTCTGTAAAATGAAGACTCTTTCTGACGCATGATGAATATGGTCCAATGTACAATTCCTTGTGCTCACCGAGCTTGTACAAACGCCCATGGATGATCGCCACTAGGGCGGTCGAGTCTCTGCCCGCGAGAATGGCGTCCATGGTCGGGATACTTGGAATGACAAGCGCGATTCTGGTTTCCGATTCAAATTGCCATCTCAAACTTGGTGTAGCGCTCTCAATGACACTTGTGGATCACTGTTTCCAAAGTTGCCAGTGATCGGACGCTCTGCAGCACGGAGCAATCCACACAGATTGATGTGTTTTCGTCTTTTGGTGATATTTGCCCAGATGATTTTATATGTGCGTCCAGCATTGTGCTCGTATTTCAGGTTGCGTATCGACCCAGCATTGCATGCAGCACATTAAAAAACAAGAGGTCCATTACGTGACAAAGGAGAAAATCGCTATTTGAATTTTTTTACCGCTTTTTGGTTACTTATCGATGAAAGAGACACCTGCAATGCCCCATTGTGTTCCTTTGTATTAAGAAGTCTATGTCTTGCGGTTCAAACAAGCCCACCCTCGAAACATTTGGACCACTGGATGGCGCGCAAAAGACGATTTTCGAAATTTGCTTCCAGGAGATACAATCGTGGACCGTAAAATGGTCAAACTTAGGACCTCAGATTGCCACGCCATTCACACACGGTGAACGACGTTGATTTGCTGATGGAAATGCAATAAAAGCCAAGGGTCCGTTCTTTGGTTTTGGCAAAAAGTCGCGAAAATCTGTAAATTTTCACCTCAGGGCAAACTCAACGAGGATTGACTGCAGTGCTTTGCAAGTTATTTCGTCAAAAACAGCCCGTCTTGCTGCGTATATGGCCATTAGTGATCAATGAAAAAAGTGGATTTTTGACCATTCTTTCGCGTATTTAAAAACATATATAATTTTCGACGCGTAAAAAACCGCGTCTATCGCCGAGTTACGCGTGCCTACTCGTATTGAAATCCATGGCCCCGCCGTATTTCTTGCTAGTGGACGCGTCCGAACGCGCTTCAAGACGCGTTTTCCTAGTGTCATTCTGGGGACCTCATTTTTCGATTTTGGTTTTGGAGGCTCGACATGGCTTAATTTTGATTTGCGAGTGGTGCGCGTCGACGATCTTTGACAGCTTGCGAATTGCATTCACCTAGGGTTTTTAGCTTTCCTTTTCACATGAGGATGTGTTTCGAGGCACTGGGGTTGCCAGGTTGAGCTGCTCTCAGGTGACGCTTCGCTAAAATGACCTTTTTTCTATGTTTCTCCGGCTGAACGGCGTCCTGATGCTCTCAAATTCGAACTACATGAGAAGAGAGACATGAGATCAACGATGACAGCATTTCTCGGTGCGTCGATTAGAGCCAAACGGCAGATGTTTGCAGATTAGCATGGTTGGGCGTTTTTTTTATGCCTTCATACTGCTACGTCGAGGTAAGTTGCATGCATAAAGCCGTGCTCCTGATGCTTGAGCATCCGCGCGTTTCGTGCTGCGCATGCAACATGGAGCTTGCCAAAGAAAAAAGCGCGACTCGTAATGAAATGGGTGGTGTTCACAAACTATTCCCCTTTTTCTCTCGCTCTCTTGTAACGAGGCCATGGTAGAAAAAGCATCTCTTTGTAAACAGGTTGTGATTCTATGCGGAACAACGAGGGGAGAGGAAATGAGAGGAAGCTACAAAAGGGGAAAAAGGAAGAAAAAAAAAAGAGAAAACAAAAAAGAAATTCTATGGGGCTGGAGGGGTAAAGTCGGTGGGATCTTGTTTGACGATGACCTGGCCCTGGTGTGTGAGGATGACGGAGCGTGCGAGGTGGTTGTTGCTGTTGCCGTTCATTTCTGGGATGTGCTGGCGAATGACATCCGAATGATGCTGGTGCGCAGAGGCATAGACGCCAAGGCCAATGTTCATGTATTGGCCGAGCGGGCGCGGGGTGATCTGTGCAGCGGCAGGCGACTCGATGTGCTGCTCCTCCTTGGTATAAAGTGGCTGGTGTTGTGGATGATGTTGGTGCTGTTGGTGTTGATGTTGTTGTTGGTGTTGCTGTTGTTGCTGCTGTTGTTGTTGCTGTTGATGGTGATGATCATGCTGGTGCTGATCCTGTGCAGTCCACAGGATGCCTGTATCTGAGGAGGCGGACGACGACGTGGACGTGGACGTGGGCAACGCGTGGATGGGGGGATGATGCACGTGGTTGGCATGGTCATGATGATGCGAATTGGACGAAATGGACGATGACGACGGTGTGGACTCGTGTAATTGCTTGAACCACGTGGACAACGTGGCCGGGTCGTTGAGCTTTGCGTGGCTCATGAGGAGACCGCCGCCATTGAGCAAGTCATCGCCGGCGTGTTCGACAATGGACCGTGATTTGTACAAAAGCGCGTCGAGACTCGAGGGTGCCATGCGTTCAAACCAAGTGGTGGGCTGGTGCAAAAAGGCGAGCGGGTCGTGCAGTTCCTCGGCCTGTTGTTGGTGAAGGTGCGTGGTCATGGTACCGTGCTGGTGGAAGAACGGATGCGTCGAACTATGTAACGACGCCGTCGTCGCAGGCGTGTCGGGTATATGGAAGCCGGAATGCGCCTGTTGGTGATGCAACGCATGCGACGAAGACGAAGACGAAGACGACGCGGCCGACGACGATGCTTCGGCAGACCCATTGATGTAAATGGATGGACTCTCGAGCAACGATGCGGCAGCCGCAGCCGCAGCAACAGCCGCCGCCTCGGCCGCCGCCGCAGATGAAGACGCGTCAGCGCGCTTCAATTCTTGATCCACACATTGAATGTACTTTGCAAGATCCGGCACCGCGAAATGACGCTGACGCGTGATTTTGAGCAAAACACGCGTCGTGCGCTGGAAACATTGACGCGCCCGGTCGGCGTTTGAATTCGCTTGCAGCAGCAGGTGTGCGCGTGACGCGACGATGGCGGCGGTGCCGACGAGGGCATTGGACAATAACGCGACGTCCTTGTCGACAAGTGCGTCGACCAGCATGGTCAGATGCGTGGCGACGGTGGTGCATCGCGCGTGCAAAAGATGATCTGGCTGCAAAGCATAAGGTGTGAGGACGCGTAGCTGGATCAAGAGGAAAACGAGGTGGATATGGCCGACCAACGACGTTGGTGCGTGCACAGGGTCATTAACGTTGGTAGGTGCGTGCCATTGGAGGTGTGGTGGCAACATGCGCAGCCATTGGAGCAATTCTTGATCTTTTTGGTAGTCGTCATCGTTGTTGTGGTTGTTGGTTTCCGAGTGACGCATGATCCGCTCGGCCAGTTGCATCAATTTGATATGCGCCACTTGCCATTCCATGTGTTCGTGGTCCTCGTTGGGCCAATGCAGCACGGGAATCTCCAAGGGGACATTGTCCAGCGTCAACATGGGCGGTGTGTCGCGCGCCACACACGTCAATTTGTCCAACACATAGCATGCCCATGCCACGCGCTTGCGCAGCTCCAATTGCGCGTAATCCACGTGAGCGCATCGCCGGAAAAGACCCAATTGGTGCGAAAATTGGATCGCCATGCCCACATACGCCTGTCCGCGCGTCGTTGCATACGGCGATTCGTAAAGGGCAACCAGGCACAAGGCGACCACCGTGCTGATATGTGCCTCGGCATCCACAAGCAATAATTTCGCCTGTCGCGCATACAATTCGGCCTGATTGGCATCATCGTCCGCCAGCGCAGCGTGCGCAAACAGGGCAAGCAGCAAAACAGGCGAATGCGAAACCAGCGGCCCATGGTGGTCGAATTGATCCATGAAATAGTCCTTTGGAAGAATAGGAAAAAGCGCGTATTTTTGTTCGTAATACACATCGATCCAATGGCGCTGCTGTGCCTTGGCAGGAAGATTGAGCCCGGCGGCCGCCACCATCCCCATCGACTGGTTCGTCACCGTGCCACGCTTTTTCTTCTTTTTCGCCTCGTCATCGGTGCCCACGGATGTCTTGTTTTCATGCGTTGGCGTGTCGAATTGGTAAAATGGCTCCAACAATCGCTGCGCCTGTACATGCCACTTGCCACCGCGCAGCTCCTGCTGGCTCAGACGCTCGAGCCGTTGCTCCGTCGCATCCATCTGCTGGTGCCATTGTTTCTTCCATTGCTCTGCCGATGGAATCGATTGCGAAACACCGAGAATCAGCGCGTCTTGAGCTGTGGTGCGCTTGCCTTGGTGCGACGGCGCCTGTGATGGTGCCGATGGCTGCTGTGCCGCGGGTGGAGGAGCGGCAGGCGTCGACGCCTCGCTATTCCCCCCAGACGCCGCCGCTTCATTGATCGCCACATCTTCTTCATCCATTGTTCCGTCCAAAGAAAATGTACATGGCCGCTGGCGTGCTAATAATAGGAAAAAAAAAAAGGACGGGGTGAGATGAATTTGGGACATGGGGCTGGGAGGAGCGAGGGGGGAGCGAGCGCGCGGCACTTTTGCCAGGCTTTTTTTTTGGCCCAAAAAGAAGCTTTTCGTACCTTTGCACTACCAAAAAAAAAAAAGGAAGGGTAAGCGTGCGTCCCGCGGGAAGGAGGGACCTGTTCCTCGGATTTTTTTTTTTCGGTCCATGGTTTGTCATTGCCACAAAAAAAAAACGTACCTGCATACAGGGTTGCACGCCATCACACTAAATCAAATCGATAAAAAAAGCAACAAAATCGATCAGTCCCGCGGAAATAAAACGGAGCGGGCCCAAAAAAATAAGGGTCGTCTGCAAGCTGTGGCTAGAAGCGGAGAGCCGCATAGCCCCCAATCCCTTTTTTACAAGTTTTCTTTTTTTATACCTTGATCTTTTTGACACGGCACGCGTAGCACGCTTTGCCCACTTTGAACCGCTTCTGTCGGTGTTCTTTGGCATTGGTCGTCCCTGGGTCGTCACGCTTGCTGCTGCTGCTACTCGAGTCCATGATGAAGGCCGTCGTTTATCGATGCGATAAATAAAAATCGTCAAAAAGTTTAAAATATACGAGTCTGTGGTGACTAAAAGGCACGTGAGGGCAGGTGTGTATATGTATATGAGCTGCAATTCAACACTATGTACAAGAGCGAGAAGAAAAAGGGCAGGGTATCACGCGGTGTATGCAGTCCCAGAGGATGAAAGCAAAGAAAAAAAAAGAAACAACAAGAAAAAGCAAAAAAAGGTGGTCGATTTCCCCCCGCCTTTTTCATACCAAATTTGAGGTGACACAAGGCTTTTTTACACACAAAATGAACCGTAAAAAAAAAGGGACCACATGAATGGGACACGATTGGACTTTAAGATGAAAACAAAAAAAAAAAACAAAAAAAAAAAGAGCTATTACAAGGAACGTGATGATGCCATGGATGCCTCATCCTCATCGTCCTCATCATCACCATCATCATTCTCTTCATTATCGTCGTCGTTGGTGTCGTCAATGACCGTGCACTGATCGGACGTGGAGATTTCATCGGCGTGCAGGACAAATTCTTGCCTGTCAAAGCCATTGTCGTCGTCTGCGAGCAGCACCGTCGTGGTGATATTCGGCAAAAGGTTCATTTCCGCGGTCAATGACACGGCCACGGTCGCCAGCGTCGTGGCCGCGCGTCGCACACCCCCGGCGCCCGCGCCATCGCGCCTACCGGGCTCATCTGGCTTACTGAGTGCCATGGTCGTTGTCGTGACGGACCGTTTGATCGCCGTGGCCGCAACAGAGGCCGCAGAGGCCGTGGTGGACATGGCAATGGGTGGTGCGGCCGATGGCAATGGCGGAAATGGCGATGGAAGCGATGAGTTGCCACGTTTTCCGGTATTTTTGAGGCTTGCTGGTGACAATGGCAACGACGATGACGTGGACGGGGTCCATGGATCGCCGCTCGTGCTGCTGATCGCCGTCTTTGTCGGCGACAGGCCCGCATCTATGGACAATTTGTGCCTGCGCGATCTTGGTGGCCGTGGGGAGTGCGATGGTAGCATAGGTTGCTGCGTTTGTGGTGGTAATGCCGAAGGATGGAATTGCGGCTGTGAATACGATGGCGATGGCGCGTCGTACAAATCGCGACGCGTCGGTGATGGTGGCGTCGTGGACGAAGCGGACGAAATCATGTACGGATCCGACGGATGCCTCCGATGCGATGGCGAGCTGCGCACCGCGTCTTCCTGTTGTTGATGTCGTTGCTTCTGCTGATAATGCAGCAAATAGAGCGCAACAATGATCAGAACGAACACAACAAGCCCACCCGTCACCGCACCGGCCACAATCGCCACAGAAGGCGCGCCAGACATCACCACCGTCGGATTGCCATCACCACGCGCACCAGAATACGACATGGACGGCATATAATACGACATCCAGCTCCATGTCGTAATGTCTAGCACCTCAATGTCCGACATGACCGTCAAAGACGTCGAAACACCTAGGTTTTTTTTTTTCCATTAACATGGCCGTTTGAATCAACGCCTAATTCTCTCTCGATTTACCCGTGAATCCAAAGGCCACAATCATGTTGGTGCCGATCAACGTGGCTAAAACAAGAGAAAAAAAGTGAGAAATGGGCTTTTTGTCAACATATGACCCGCTTTCAAGAAAAAAAAAAGGAGAGCGTACCTGTGTGCTAAAACTCGCGCCAAAGGGCAAAAAGAAAGTGTCAATGGCATGAATTCCATCAAGACGCTTGCAAAACCTTACATCGGCACGGCCCTGGACAGCCGCATTAGTGTTTTTCACCGTCCATGTCCATGTTCGCGTGTCCAGCACCGCCACGTCATTAAATACATGATATCCGTCGTAGCCGCCATAGCTGCACGCACCAAAAAAAAAAAAAAAAAAAACACGGTAAGCCAACTGGCGGCCAATTGGGCGTATTTCCCTTGGTTATTTTTCTTTCTTTTTTTTACGTGCATCAGAATAGAGACACCATCCGGCATGAGGACTTGGCTATGCGAGCTTCTATTGGCGGGCTTTTGCTCCTTGTCGAGATTGGCGCGCACCTGGGACCAGCCGTGCGACACAGTGTCAAAGAGCCAAATGTCGGCCATGGAGATTGCGTCGCCCGTAGACCCGTCAAACCCGCCCAGCAGTACAATAAAGTTGCCGCCCACGAGCGTCTGAGTGTGTGAGTACCGCAGCGGTGGCGCAATGATCGACGGCGACACAATCATCGACGAATTGGACGGGTAAATCGAGTCTAGCCGGTACATTGTCGATGGCAGCGTGCTGTTGGACGTGTGTAGCGGATTCGCACGCTTGCCACCCCAAAGCTTGTGTAGCATGGCAAGGAAGGCGAGGCAAACAAAAAAAATGGGGAAAAGGATGAGAAATCTCGTATTTTCTACTTTTTTTTGGATTTTTTTTTCATTTTTTGCGCTTTTACATAGGCGACGCCCGGCTGTGTTAGTGTGCACGCTGCTCCCTGTCTATTGAGCTGATTGCCGCGCGGCAGAGTAACCGTATTCCAGCGGCCAAGGTTGCAATCGTACGTGTATGCAACCAAGACGTCGTCTGAGAGATCCATGTTACTGGTAACACCGCCGACAATGATGATATTGTCGCCCTTGAGCCCGCCCAAAAAGGCAGAGTGTGAGTAGACCATGGGACCGCCCACACTATTTTGGGGGCCAGACGATGCTTTCCAAGGAAGGTCGACAAGTCCAAACGGCATGTCGATCGGTAAGATGGCCAAATCAGAGATCCACAGCGGACTATCCTTTGGTGCTCCCACCGCCGTGTCGCCACCATAGAAATAAAGACTTTTTTTTGTGCAAAAAAAAACAAAAATCAGTCCTGTTGTCCCCTCTTTTTGCGATGGTTCATTGTTTTTGAATGTTTTTTTTTTTTTTTTTGCTTTTTTTTCTTTTACGAGTGGAGCGGATACCTATCGTTGACGAGGATGGCCGAGTGACCGAAGCGCCGAATTGCCTTGTAAGCATGGCATTCAATCCATAAAAAGCTGGGGAAAATAAGCAAGAGGATCATGTCGCGCTTTCAGGGCGTGAAAAAAGAAAAGCGGGAGAATGAGACTGCAACAGGCTCTTTGATGGAAAAAAAAAAAAATAGAGAGAAATCAAAGATGATTGTACTTTGTCCGTTGTCAAAAGGAATAAAAAAGAAAAAAAAATAAAAAAAAAAAAAAAGGCAATGAGTGCACCTTGCATGGCGAGCGGCCGAAAATAAAAAAAAGAGGGGGTTGGGGATCATGGATTGCATTTCGACCGTGGTGCGTGACAATGCAAATTTAAGCTGGGGGGAAGTGGACAAAATCATGCAGCTTCGCGCCGGATCACAAAAAATGAATGACAGGCGGACAAAATAAACAAAAAAAGGTGCACTGTGACACCAATTGACCATATTCGGCCCTGACGCTGGGGCGTCTGGGTTCGTTTTTTCGCATTTTTAGCTTGGCATTGAGGATTTAGCTTGATTGTCTTTTTCATTTCATTAGCAATTGTGCTTGTTGCTCCTTTTTTTTTTTCAAAACACCTCTCTTTTTTTCCCTTTTGTCTTTTTATTTTTTTTGGCTATGGCCACTCTTTTTGAGCGCTGGCGGCGGTATGGCGACTATTTCAGTACACTTTCGCTTCGATCGCGGCTGCTGTCGCTACTGCTCGTCGTAAATCTCGTCAGTGTACTTTTGTATTGCTCAACGGACCCGACATACTTTCCCGATACCATGGACGGCTTTTTGTTTGCGCAGAATGCGTCTCATTTGCTGTCGTCGCATCAATTCGACTGCAGGGGATGCGAGCGGCCGCGCACCATCGATTACTCGGACGCGGAGCTGCTGCAGGCGTGCCTCGACCCAGGCATCGTCCCCGAATACTACTTGTCCATTGTCATGGTCACGCGCAACGACGATCACGCCGGAAATCAGCGCCATCGTCTTCAAAATGCCATTGATAGCACCTATTTAATGGCTGAACACACAAAAACACGCATGGAGCTGCTGCTCATCGAATGGAACCCCGAGTCGCACCGTCGGTCCCTGACTGACACTTATAGGTACCGCGCAATAAAAAAAAAGAAAAAAGAAAAGGAGGACTCATTGCTTGATGTATGATAGATTCCGCCGCTCGGCATTCTTGACATATCGCATCATCACGGTGCCCAATGCCATCCACGACCTCGTCCACCCAATTGAGCGCGCCGCCGTCTATGAATTCGAGGGCAAGAACCTCGGCATCCGGCACGCGCGTGGCGAATTCGTTTGTACGACCAATCAAGGTAAAAAAAAAAAACAAGGGGGGGGTGAGCGCACAATAGAAAAAGAGAGAGCCCCTGATCACCCATTTTTCTCGATCAATTTCATCATCCAAAAAAAAAAAAAAAAAGATGATCTCTGGACACCCAATATGTACAATGCGATTGTGTCGCGGTCTTGGCGTAAAAACACGTTTTACGCGCAATTCCAAGATCCACATCTTGGCGTGCAACCTGCGGATGAGCGGCCGTCGACCATTGTCGACTTGCCCGTTTTCCCGACGGACGCGATGGTGGCGGGCGTGTGCCGGCAGCACGACCTGTATCCGTCGGGCGCGTTTAAAATGCCGCGCGCCGTCGCGCTCAACAGCACCAATTACGCGTCCATTGCGGCCGAGGCGAGCGATTTCACGCTCGCGCACCGCGACACGTGGCAGCGCACGCACGGCTACCGCGAGACTGGCGCGCGCGACTGGATGGACATGGAATTGCTGCTGACCGCTGCATGGACCCTCGATTTGCCCATTGTCCACGACCGCACGGTCACGTACACGTGCCACCAGCAACATCCCGTCGTCGGCACACACGACAACAATGAAAACGACAAATCAAGCCAAGATGATGTCGATCTCGACGCCCTCCAGCGCGGATCGCGCAAACATCTCAACCACGACGAACGATGGGGGCTAAAGAAATCACATCTCGACGAGGGCCTACAATGCCGCGTGTTCCGCGGCGGCCTAGGCATCTCTTAGCGTCTTTCTTACCTTCCCCATTCTTATTTCATTCATCCTTGCTTGTAAATAATAAAAAAAAACCTGGTTGTACATTTGTCATTCTTTATTCACAGAGGTCCAGGTTCTAATTCGCAGGACGAAAGAAGATGCGACACTAAAAAAAAAAAAAAAGGTACCGAAATGGAGCGGAGCATAGCGTGGTGAGAAAGAAAAAGAAGAAAAAAAAGGGAATCAATGGCGTGGAAAAAAAGGAGATGCAATGAGGATGGAATGCTACAGGGCACGGTCAACATCGACGGGCTCGGGCGACGACGACGACCATGAGAACTTGGAGACCAGACCAGATCCATAGTAGAGAATAAAAAAGACGGCGACGGCAATCGTCACGTAAAAGCACAATTGTCGTTGGTGCCGCTTGGACACCATGCGGTTCATGCGGCCCAACGACGCGCGCAGCGTGTTGCCAAAGCCGGCAAAGACATTGTCCTACCGCACGCAGAGGAGAGAAGATAAAAGAATGAGAATCAGCCATTTGTCACGGTCCCAGGGTGCCACGTGCGCTTTGTGATCACTTACAGAGTCATTCAAGAGCCGGTCTTGGTCATTGACGTCTTGGTGCATATCAATGGTTATCTATGAGGTCGCAAAATTACATCCCATGTGAATAAAAATGCAAAAGAGTGGCAAATAAAAAGGGTCGTGTCGTTACATTTTTCAGTGCCGAGATCTTGGAGCCAAGCTCGTTCATCCTAACGTCATTCTGCTGCTCGTACAAGAATCCGCCATCGTTCCTGTTGGACCCAGACGCTGTGCCAGCCCTACAACCATGAAAAACAAAACAATAATAATGAGTATGGTTATGGCGTTTTGACGGAAAAAAAAGAGCATACATGGAGAAAAAGGCGACAAAAAAGAAAAAGTGGTAAGAATAAAAAGAGGGGCACGGAATCCCAGGCGGAAAATGCAGGGCCTTTTATATTCAGACACGGGCGGCATTTGAATCCATTCCTTTCTCTTTCTGTTTGCTCTTTTTGACATGTTTCGATCTTTGGCTCGTCTGCCCGCCGCCGTCGTGCGCCCTGTCACGACAACGCGCACTTACACGGCCCCTGCTACTGCTGTGCGCGCCGATGACTTGTTCCATCGCGTCCATTTAAAAGTGGGCACTATTACAAACGTTGAGCCCCACCCACAAGCTGACCATTTGTATATTGAGACTTGTAAAAAAAAAAAAAAAAAAAAAGAAAAAAGAACATAAAGTGACACGGATGAGGGGCCGTGCGCAATCAACTCGCTCGAGACGCTCGCTCTGTATTCACCCTTTTCTCTCTTTTTTTCCCCAATTGACGAATTAGTGGATGTTGGCGAGTCAGAGCCGCGCACCATTGTCAGCGGTCTTGCCAAATTCATGCCGGCGTCGGACGTCCAGGGCAAGCAGGTCGTTGTCGTGGCCAACATGAAGCCCAGCAAGTTCCGCGGCGTGCTGTCGCAGGGGATGTTGCTGGCCGCATCGACAAAAGACGCCACACGCGTCGATTTGCTCACGGTTGCGCCTGGCAGCGCCAATGGCGACCGCGTCACACTCGCACAACACGCGCAGGATGACGTTGACAACCGCGACGCGTCGCAAATGGTCGAGCCCGACACCGTGCTCAAACCAAAGCAAAAGGTGTTTGAACAGGTCGCGCCGCACCTCGTCACCGACAAGGACGGCATCGCCATGTACAAGGGCCACGCGCTAGTCACTCCACAGGGGCCCGTCCGCAGCACCAAGATCCCGGACGGTCAAATTTCGTAGCCATGTTTTTTAAACCATAGATATCCTTGCTGTAGAAAAACGTCATACAATAAACTACTTTATATTGCGCGTTTACACCACCCAATTCCTCAATGGTTTTGTAGAATTTTTGTCGGCGTGAGAAAAAAAACGCATTTTGGTTTTCTCGCGTCGCCACAACGTGCCGAATTTCTGTTCTAGGTCTCGAACAGCGGACTGGCCGGGCAAGCCATCCACGTACTGTCATACTCAGCTCAAATGTCCTTGCAGGACGACAAATCACGGCTCAATGTGTAAATTGAGTCGGCTGTTTCGGCTGTCTGGGCGTGCTGAGAAGACTGGGAGGGCTGCTGGCTGCTGTCTGGGTTGACAAGGCTGAACTGATGGAGAGGCATGAACATCTTGGAAAAGCGCGGATTGCTGTGTGGTGTTTTCAATGCCAGATTTTCGTATCTCAACCAATTGCTTGAAAAAAAACGGCGCTGTTTTTCTTCCGCAGCAACGGACGCTTGTCTTGATTCCTCTAATTGAGCCGCCATATCCTTCATCAGCGTGCCCAGGCCTTCAAACTCGCTTACAGTATTATCATCTTGTTTCCTAGGGCTTCCACGCCCTGGTTAAGCTGATTCGTGCGATGGTCCACGACTGCCGCCATTTCTGGCATGGCCCGCGCCAGGGCTCCATCCATTTCATACCGGCGGGCCTCTATCTGTTGCGCTTACTGGTCCTCGCCAACGGTCGAGCTTCGAAATCCTTGAAGGCATCCGTCGATCCGTGTAAAAAAGCTCAGTGCTTTTCCACTCACGAAAAAATCAGGACATTGCTGTTTCAACAGCACAACATCCTACAAATTGCAAAGCAAATCGTTGAAATTTTAACATTCAATACTTTTCTTACGCTTTTTTTACGCAATTCGACGCGTTTTTCACGCAATTATTCGACGCGCTATTCTCAAATGAATGCGCCCCTTGCTTGGTTTTTAACTGCAAAAATACCGTATCCTGCGAAGCTGCACAAGCATGTTCAGGAAATTTTCGCGTGCCATATTATCTTTTTCCATTCCATTGTTCATTTGTTCTTGTCTTGCTTGACTTTTGCAAGCCAGCAGTGCTCAACGTCTGGGAAAATTTGCTGCATCAATTCCTCTGCTGGTGGCTCCTCCATTGCGCGTGGTATTACAGTACAACAGTTATACAGTATAAAGAAGCCTTGCTCAAGAGGCACGTCGGCCAAACTCTTCATGGCCCTCTTGAGTACAGAGGACGTGTACAGTACTTGCCAATTACTGTAGCACTACTGTAATTTGGGCGTCCAGCGGCCAATATCATAATTATCTTCTGGGTTCTGGCGCTCAACAATTGGAACATTGTCGTTTGCCATACTGTATTATTTTTTGTTGGCAGCACTGACGCGAAAAGCGATGAACGTGCATGCGTCACCTTGGTCGAGTTAGGTAATATTGGCGGCCTTGAGGGCCTCCTTGGTGCATACAGTATATTTGTACGTCAAAGTGAGTAGCATACGAAATTGGCTTGTCATTTTGCTCATCGGGGCTCTTGGGAGAGAGCACCACACATTATTGATCGTACAGTATACAGTAAGTACAGTACTGTACCGGCCACGATCCGCGTACGTTTCAAGCCGTCTGTTAGGTGTTAGAGTAGCAGCCTTTCTTTTCATCAGGGTTTTTATGACATCCTAAGCGAGCGAGCACAAGATGAATAAAGAATCAGCAATGTAAATAAAATAGCCAAAATGACGCTTCGCGACGCGCGTGGCGCGTAAAAAAACGATTTTTTTGCATTTTACAGTACCTGAGCGAGCATGCTACGAAGCTTTTCTTCATCCGTGCGTTCCTCCCGCCAGGTACAGTATTTATTGCTCATGGTGGAGACATCGCAGTGCCTTCACGTACATTTTGATGGAGGCCTCGTAATTACTGTAGCTATCCAACAATAATAAATCCCCATTCTTATTACTTTATTATTCGATAATAACGATAATCTGTTTTGAGGACAAATAGAATTTTCCGTACCTCTTGTTCGACTTAGCCATTTTTTGCCCAATTTTCGAACTTAATCTCGAGTTTGCCAGAAACTTTTGCGTGACATGTTGCAATATGAAAGGTGTTTTATATGTTATCAGCAGGGACGTAGAATCGAATGGCACTGTTCAAATTTTATTTTGATTTGATGGATTTCGAGAAATTGATGATTTTGCCGCTTTTTTTCCGTTTGGTCTTTCTTTCTTTTTCTCCTTCATCATTCTTCATTGCCTTTTCTTACAGTACAATGTGCTTTAATGATGAAGACCCTGGCTACAGTATGATCAAGATGGCCACCATTACTTCCAGCCTGAGATTGTGAAAAGGGCTTACCCCCCGACGCACATCGACTTTCGGCAATTCAACGCTTTTGCCCTTGTGCCGAAGGATCTTCTTTTTCTGGTCTGCTTTTATTTGTCCAAAGCACACCTGCTGCAATTGCGACTGGTGTGCGCAACGTTCAAGTGCCCTGCCACAACACATGCCATCAACTTTCGAAAGCTTGGCGCCTACTCTGTGCATTGACTTGCTCCTCGTCGTATGAATTAGACTTTGAATTGGCCTCAATGCCGCCCCCTTTTTTTCGCGCATTGGCACGCGCATGCAACCTACTTATTAAATTCGTCTCTGCGGGGTCTGACGCGCATAACCTTCTTATTCACAATTCTCACGCTGATGATCATGACACCACACGACGGCCAGATTAGACTTTTCTTATTTTTTTACATTTCAGCAGCTGCTGTCAAACCAAAAAATGATGATACATTATCTCAGGTGGGGAAAGGCCCAAAAAATGTTGAGCGGGGGGACTCCCACAAAAAAGAGTGAAATGGCTTACCTCGTCCCAAATGATGAACTTTGTTGCATCGATCATCAAGCTCGAGCAACATTCTTGGCGGCTACTAACAAAGAAAACAGACCAAAGGCGCGATTTCTCGCGAAAAGTAAAAGAAAGCAGGAAAGAAAAAAAGAGACCGCGGCGGCGGGCTAAAAGGGGGCCTATGTTGAATTGTGTGATATAAAGTAAGAATTGGGCAATGCCATTGGCCTTTTGAGTACACTTGGCTTTGCGTTCTTGATGCTTTGACAGACGTTCTAGAGGTAATTGATGATTCTAAATCGCATGGTGAAGTCTAAAATGCACGTCAGATTGCTGGATTTTGAGCACTTAGCGATTTGCGTCGATTTCGCCCTGTCATTGCAGTTTCTGCTCTAATACAAGTGCCTCAAAAATCGCTCAATTCGTAATTCTGTTCCGCGTTGCCGATGTAAAATTTGGTTTAGAATCGAATAAAGTTCTCACACGATGTCCGTTAACTTAATAAAATTTCGAGATAATCGCACTTTACGCGATTTTATGCCACTTTTTTGGCCGTGGGCGGCGGCAAAGGCGCAATTATCAAGTGTTTTTACTAAACGAGCTTGGCTCGAAAGTAACACCATTCGATTCCAAATCAAATTTTACATCCAGGGGCAACGCGTTAGTTCATCCCAGCGCACTCCTGGGCGCTCAGCAGAAGAGATTAAAGCCAAAATGCAGCTGCCCAATTCTTAATTTATATCACACAATTTAATGTAGGCCCAAAGTCAGCCATTATGAAATTTTGGCACGTCGATTCATAAAGAAACGTCAAAAACCAGTGGGTGATTAAGCTGTTGTTGACGATTTTTAAAATAAAGTTTGGCATTTTTAGCATGATTTTCACCAATCCAGTCTTAAGGACCCCAAACCATGGATACGAACCTACACATCAAGTTATTTTGGGGCGTTATTTTGCTACAAACTCTTAAAAACCAAAGGTCGGCTTGGCCGTTATGCAGATGAATCCAAAATGTCGCTATTTGCACAAATTTAGCACAGAGTCTCGAAATATCTTGTGGTTCGCGGTGAAAATACAGTAGCAACGGTCGAAAGAGACAAACACGGATGTCATTTCTGAATTGTTTGCTCGCCCGATGGACGAACTTTGCACGCTTGCAAAAGTCGATCAAACATTGGATTAAATTTCAGACTCACTTTTCTCGACAACCGGGAACACAACCCAAGGTGCTTTTGACGTGTCAAATGCAACTGCTGATTCTCTGTCAAATGACGTAAGTTTCACCGCGATCTGATCAAAACTGACAGAGAAAACACCTTTTTTCGACAATTTCTTAAGTGGCGATTTGCTCGATAATAACGGTCTAATAAACTTGTGATTTTTGTTTCAGTTTTACTAACAAATAGGGGGTGAAAGAATCTAATGGGATGACTTATTACAGCGCGCTAGCTTGGGTTTAACCTTTTTGCATCGATCATTTCACAGCCTGCAGCCTGCAGCCCACTCTGCGCACAAAAATGTGCAAAATAAAAAAATAAAAATTCCATGCAATCAAAACGTAACGTAATTTGGAAGTTTCAAACTTTAATTTTTTGTAAAAAAAAATCGCACCAATGAAGGCAGGTTTCTCTGTCGATCGCCTTTCATGCGTTACTCTTTGGGCATTTTTCTCAAGATGGGGCGCTCTGCCATTTTGTGCGCAAATAGCAAATTGTCAGACTTACCTGTTTGGGGTGCATTGATCATTCGGAGTTCGAAATTTTCCAAAATTGGCATTTTCTGAGATTGAAATGTGTGACCCCTGAGTGACCCCTGAATTTTTCAAAAGTGGTCGTAGCGCTTTGGGGGTTTAAGCTTTTTGTTGTAAATTTTGCGCTGATTGCGATGCGGCTACTGTATTTTTGAGTGGGGTCGACCATGGAGATAACCAGATGAATGCAAAATAGTACAAAGAGGAGATGTTTGGCATTTTCGAGTTCAACAAAATTCGGGCGAGTTCGTCTTGAGCTCTGGGCCGAAGTTTATGCCATGCCGCATTTTTCATGAGCGGGCAAGTACTGTAGGTTGTAAAAAATTCTGGAGGCACAGCAGGCCAGTAAAGTCCGAAAACATGCTTTTTGTTGTTGTTTTTCAGGCAAATGTACTGCATGATAATTCATGTGCAGTCTTGCCTTCGCAATCGTCAGCACAGCAAATCAAGACAACCGATGTCCGCACTCCGAAGTGCCGGTACAGTATTACAGTATTCACTCTAAATGGTGCATTTCTTCCTTGCTTTACATTTTTGTTTGCTTTTATTGTACTGTAGATGACAATCTAGAATCGGCGGTTCAGGCAGATGCCCTTGAGGCTGCGCAGCTCTGTCATGAGAGATTTGGCGCTGGCGTTGGCGTGCGGCTTGCGCAATTCGTCGCGGACGGCGTCAGACCAGCTGGTGATGGATGTGTGGATATCGTGCAAGCCTGTGGCGGCGGACGACCGCGTGCTGGCGGCCGTGTAGGCCCTTGTTTTGGCGACGAGCTGCGCAATGCGGTCGGCCATCTGCTCCTGCTCGCTGACCAAGGCAAACACACCCGGCTTGTCAAGCGTGTCCAGCTCATCCTGCTCATCCTTGTCCTCCTTGATTTCCTTGTCCACCGCCGACACAACCTTCTCGAGCAGTGCACGCTGGTGCGCATATCGCGAGTGCCGGTAGCCCGCATAGGTCGCAAATACAGGGTACAAAAGACGCTGTCAATTAAAAAAAAATAGGGAATAAGTCGTTGGATTTGCCTCCCTCTTTCACGCAATGAAGTTTTTTTTTTTTTTTTTTTTTTTTTTTTTTGCTTTTTACCTTGACAATGCCAATGACGCCAGACGCAATGCCGGTCAGACCGACACCAAAGATGATGGCAATGGCAAGAACTTGCTGTGTGGGCACTTTTGGTGCCTGAGGCGCGCGTTGGTAAAGAATCACGGGTTCGGGCGCAGGCTGGGGTATCAGCGCCGCAGGCGGTGGGGTGTATCGTGTCTTGACAGGGGCAGAGACCAGCTCAGAGGGTGGCGACGACGCCGCGGTCGCCGCAGGTGCAAGTGTAGACGCTGAATTTTCTGTGGTTGTCGTCGTGCTGGTGCTGGCGCTGGTGCTGCCACTTGTGCTGCTGTTTGACAGGGCCCCAACATCCACTCGCTCAAAGGCAATCTTGATTTCGTCGTCCGTGAGGCCCTTGCTCTTCAAAAAAGCGACTTTTTTGTCCTTTGCAGCGGCCTGTACCTTGGGAGACGACAGGAATGTGTGTGCAAGCTTCAGCAGATCGTCTCGTGGCTCGGCCATGGTGTGAGTGTAAGTGTGAAGAAAAAAAAAAAAAGTAAGGGGAAAGAAAGAATTGTTGGTCAGCGTCAATCGTCTATTTGTCATGTGATTCTCGCCCCGCAAAAAAAAGTTGGGCACCCAAATTGGGAAAGTCCCCCCCTGGACCTGATTGCAGGATCACGCGGGGACGCGTCTCTACTTTGATCACACACTCTCTCACACTTATCGAAATTGCGATATGAGCATCATCGCAGGGGCAAACAGCTCGTTTTCACTTGATCTCGACCTCATTCTACAAGCTCCGACCCGCGGCACATTGACAACCTGCGGCTAGGTGGCGTAGTTTTTGTCTTTTTCCCTAGTTTTTCAACACCTATTGGTTCTGCGACGCGTCGAGATCAGAAGGTCAATGAGTCAAAATGGTGTCACTGACCAGTGAGAGACGCTCCAGGACGTTCCAGAATGGTTGCCAGTGACAAAAAAAACAAGCAGCGGGCTGCGCCTGTGTCCAGCCTCCCCTGATTTGGTCAGCCCTTGGTATAAAAAAGGTGCGGTGTGGCAACACCCTCCTTTGTTTCGTCACCCCCTCTCCTTTTTTTTATATTTACCATTTCTTTTTTGTGTTTTAATCCCGTTTTTGCTTCCTAGTTCCAAAGAATGACAGTAGAAGCCACATCAAACCATTCTCACCTCATGGTGCCTAAAAAAGTAAAGCGTCGTAGTGTCAAGCTCGCTTCAGAGAACAAGACCCCGCTGGCGCAGCCACCATCCCCACTGCCGTCGCACCGTGCGACGCCCGGCAAATCAAAACAAGGTACGCAGCCATCGTCACCGTCCCCGACCACCGTTAAAAAACGGCCACGGAGCAAGAGTGCTGGCAAACTCAAGGTCGAAATCGCGCTTCCGCCGCCCATGGTTCCCCTTCCGTGAGTGAACAGGCAAAAAAAAAGAATCAAAAGTGTGTGTGCAAGCTTTGAGGCGTGCACACGACGGATGCACGCAACGACGTCATCATGGACGAATTGACGGGGGATGGGGAGGAGAGGGGGGAAAAGCTGATGTTTCCCTTTTTAGGCGTGGCAGCAAGCATTTGTTTGCCAATGCCGTGTTCCAAAGTGCGCCGCTCGCAAGCGACTTGCCAACGCCCATCACGCCGCCGGCGCCCAAGCGCTCCGTGTCGTGGCATTACTGGCCACGCAACGAGGCACACTTTGTGCTCCATTGCCCCCATTGAATGGAACGGGCAAAAAACAAAGCAAAAAGATACCCATGTTTTTATCGTCGTTTTTGATTTCCCCCCCCCCTCTCCTGCTTTCTTTTTTCGCATAATGCCTTTTTCAGGCGGGTGTGTTCACCTGATCCACATGACTCAGCCTTTCTAGGAACCCCCCTCTCTCCCCTTTTTTTCATCCAATCCAACTTGCCTCTCTTTTTTCCTTTTGTTTCGGCATCTTTTTTTTTTATTGTTTCCCCCCATGTCTCGTTCGTCCGCATTGACTGGCATGTACCAAGGTGATACTAATAAAAACGACAAGGAGAATCAACAGCCACAATGGATCACGCCCATGTTTTTCTCGCCGACGCTGACACTTCGCTTACCAGGGGCGTGGGTGGATGCACCTGCGCATCAACAACAGGTCTTATATCCTCAAGAACAAGAGCACGCAAAGGCCAATGACCCTGCTGCCACTGCTGCTGCCGTGATGGCGGCGTCGGCGGTCGTGGGCAACGCAGGGACGTCAAGCAACAGCGGCGGTGATAACGACCCGTCGGATCACACGATGGACCGGCTAAGAGAGACTATTGCGACACTGCGCGAGCAGGCAAAGCAGCTGGAGAAGACGGACATTGTGGTGAAAAAGAGCATCCAGATCGTGTCGCAGAAAAGGATCTTGGCAGTGCACCAGCGACGCAGCAAATCGCAATGGGACTGGTGTGAACCACACACGCTGCCGGATTTGGCCCCATCCGATGCCGACGACGATTGGAGCGACTGGGAATGGGTCGACGAAGAAGACGACCACGAGGACACCACCGCCGCCAAGGATGGCAAGCCCAACAGCGCCTCCTCCTCTTGAAATCCCCCTCCATTTTTTTTTTTTTTTTTTTACGCGTAGAATCTTTTTTTTTTTACAAACTCACGTTCCCTTCCCGTCCCCATTTATCATGTTTTATTGATCCAAGTATACCACCATTTTTGAATAAAAAAAAAAGGCACCACGTGCATGCAATGCTGCTGCTTTGATGATGAAACGAGCTACCGACAGGAAAAACCGATAATTTAACGACGCCATGCGCGCCCAATTTGTTTTTGGCTAAAAGGCGGAGATTTAAGTGAGCCGTCTTGCCGGAGGCGAAAAAAAGAAGGGAGTCATTGAATTGATATTTTTCTCTTTTTTTTCTTTTCCACGCTTCCCAACTTACTATGGCTTCCTCACAAAATAGCGTCTTTCGACAGCAACAGCAGCTGTATCGGTCGACACACTATCTATCCAAGCCCAAGCAGCCCGCCAATCTCTATACCCCGTCCCCACCACCTCAAAATACCTCGCTGTACAAAGGTAAAAAGAAGAAGGAAGTGAATAAAACGATCTCGACTTTGTCTGACCCGCCCAATTTGTCTTCTCTGCAGGCTCCAAACGACGAGCTTCTGAAGATGAGGACATGGCCGACGTGCTAGAGACCGCAGTCGAGCGACCAAGCCGCGTCGTCAAGCGTGTCCAGCGCTCACAAAAGCCGCTTCCTTTGCCAAAGCTTTTAGGTATTTTTAAAAAAAAAAAAGTGGCCTCGCCCCCTGTATTGTCCCATTCGGCTCAATTGACGACTTTTTCTTTTTTCATCCATAGGTACCTTGGACAAGGACAAATTGATTGATTTGATCAATGACCTCGTCGACGCGCAGCCGGCGTTGCAATCGCAAGTCGAGGCGCACCTGACGTCGCCAGAATTCAACCCCAACGTCTTGTGCCCCGTTCCTCTCGCTCCCGCCATGATGCCGTCGTCGTCATCGGCATCACCATCACCGCCCAATTGATCCCCCCTCTCCTCCTCGTTCCCGTTCATGCCTTTGATTTCACGATATCCCTCTTCACTCTCCTTTTTTTTTAGAGTCACTTGCACTCCCCTTTGCACTTGACTTGCATGATGACAAATTAAAACATCAATGGGAAAGAGCAAAAACAGGTTTTTTTTTATTTTTTTGGTCGAGATTTGCCTTTTTTTATTGTTCAAGAGTGTGTGTGTGTGCGTGTACGCGCACGCGTCGTGGCCACGTCATTTTTTGCACACTTTGTTCCCATTTTGAACGGCCGGGCCGCCCGAGGTTGAGCGAAAAGATGGAATGACATCTCGGCGGGAAAATTGTGGTGCGAGAAAGAGAGCGTGGTAGCACTTTGCACCTTCATTGGCCCATTGTGGCGATCTCACCTCCCCCCCCCCATTCGGGTTCCCAAGATGGGCGACCGTGAGGGACGAGTGAGGCATTTTGCCGTGCTAAAATCTAGTTTTTTTATTTTAGACCACGTCACGCGCTAGGAAATGGCAAATAGGTGCCGCCGAGTGTATCGAGGGAGGCCGTCGCCGTCCCCAATTTGCCTGCGGCAAGCCTTGCAGCTTGCTGCGGGATGATGACTGAAAGGACGGATGGCCCATGAGTCATGCTTTCTTTTGCTTGGTGATCACCCACCTCGTGGCATCTTGCTGAGCGGAAAAAAAAAAAAAAAGTGTGAGGGGAAAGGGAAAAATTGTACCCCCAATGGAAGGATCCGGTTGCCATGGCGACCAAAAAAAAAAAAAAAAAAAAAAACAGCCTTACACGAATCGGGCCACTCTCTCCATAACTCAGAGTGTGTGTGTGTGATGTGCAATTGCCATCAGGTGATGCCTTGCCTCTCTCCCCTCCATCCCCTTGCGACGATTTGAATCGACCACCGGCTATGGACCCTTTTTTCCTTTAGGCTTTTTTTTTTTTTTTGGCTTGTCGTCATCCCCCCATCATCCCATCAAAACCTGAAAAAGATTTTTTGACGAGGCGTGATTGGTGCCAATGGATTATTCCTTTTTTCAACGTGTTTTTTCATTCCCGAAACGACAAGCTGGCTTTTCGAGGCAAAAACGATCAAGAGAGGGAGGGGGGCCGGCTGATTTTCCAGGTGTCAGGGAAAAAAAAGCCCGTTCTACGAATTTGGGGGGTGGGGGGAAAAAAGCCAGGTCGATTTCTTTTTTTTTTTTCCTCTTTCCACCACCACCTTTTTCGTCTCACTGTCTCTCTTTTTTCTCTTTCTACACGCCTCTCACACTCTCGCTTTTTGTTTTTTTTTCTCGACTTTGACTCCGTTTTCCTCCTTCTCTTCTCCCTCTCCACCTTGCCTCGCCTCCCACCCTATCCATGCTTAGGCTCTCTATTCCCTCCTCATCGAGAATACAGGGTCAAAATAATAGAAGCTCGCGATACACTATGGACCAAGATGAATTGCTCTCGAATTTAAAGGACTATGAAGAGATTTTGCAGTCTGAAGTCTATGTGGATATCGACCGCCTACGGATACTCGCCCGCCACGGCGTTCCGCAGCAAATCCGTGGGGTAAGAAAAAGAGGAAAAGTGCTCGGAACCAACAAAAAAGACGCTTTGTATCGACCAATTCTTTTTTGTTTGTTACAGGATGTGTGGAAATTCTTGTTGGGTGTCGAGCAAGCCGATCGATGTACGTGTGCAATGCCAAGAAACAAAAGAAAAAGCACACGGGCTCATCCTCTTTTTTATATACTTGACAGCCAAGGAGCTGAGCAGTAGCAAGGAACGGCAAGAAGAATACGCGCAAATCGACAAGACCGATCCTGATGTGGCCAAGCGCATCCGTGGCGAGGTCAGCCGGTACCAGCGCAAGGTGCGCGAGCTCGAGGGCAAGCATTATGCCGAACAATTTGAAAATGTCATCCTTGCCTACCTCAATACGAATCGAAGTGTCGAATACTCGCCCGGCATGGTCGCTCTGTGCGCACCATTCATCTATTGCCTCGACAAGGAGTACGATGCCTATTACTGCTTTGAGCGCATGATGCAGGCCATTGGTAAAACATTTTAAAAAAAATGCATGCATTGACTTCATTCTCACCTTTAATTTCGCTCTCTTTTTGTAGAGGATGTCTATTCGACGCACACCATAAAGGAGCGCGTGGCCACCTTTATGTCCCTCTTTCGCCAAATGATACCCGACCTGTATAGCTACTTTGAAGATGAAGAAGTCGATTTGAACGAATGGGTCACTTCGTGGCTGCAACATCTCTTGGCCAAGGAAATGACCTTTGACGACCTGTTGCGCTTGTGGGGTAAAGCATTCAAAGCAACCTTTGCCACAATCATTTGGCTTGCTAACGCGCTTTTCCTTTTTTTTTTTAAAGACGTCTATTTTGCCATTGTCGATCCGCTTGAATTCCATCCATTCATCTGCTTGTGTAAGCATCCTGGGAATTCAGCCTTTGCACTGCGCGCGGGCAAGCTGGGGGTGGGGCGAGGGAGAGGGGGACGCGTCATGGCTGATTTTTATTTTTATTTTTTTCTTTCAGCCATCCTCCGAAACGTCAAGGAAAAGCTGGAAGATTTGGAGCAATCCGAGATCCGCACCATCTTGCTTCGTCTGCCGTGCCTCAACATGCGCATGGTACGTGAAAAACACACACACCAAAAAAAGCTCATCGGCCACATTTTGGGGACCAAACAACCAAAGAGGACTTTTAACTTTCTTTTTTTTTTTTAACGTTGCGCATAGATCATTGCCGAGGCCGTGAACTTGCGTCATGAGACTTGGGAACGACAGATTTCTGAAGATGCCGAGCTATAATAACGTAGCGCGTGGCCATGCGCGCATGCTCCGGATCCTTGGACCATCCCTCCACCACCCCTCATCAGTTTCACGCCCCATCTTTGCATCTCCACACACACACACAAACACACAAACGCACACACACACACACACACATCTTGTCGACGCGCCTCTTTTATTTTCGTTACTGTATTCGCCTGTTTCGTTTTTTTTTATATTCAACCTTTTTTTTTATGTGCCCAACTTTGCTTTATTCACGAATTGCTCCCATCCATTGGCCTCTTCCACCACTCATTCGCACGCCTCGTTCCCCCAATTGCTTTGTCTTTTTTTCTTTTTTTTTTAAAAAAAAGGAAAGGAAAAAAAATCGCGTCCCTCGCTCTTTTTTTTTCTTTTTTTTTCGAATGGCGTGTGCAATGGGTTTGGTTTCCACGGTCTCTCCTCCCCCTGTCTCCACTTTTTCCCTCTTTCCCCAGCTCCCGACACTTGTCGTACTCCATCGTCCCACTTTTTACTGACCTAGTGACACACACAAACACACACATTTACACACACACGCCGTGTCATGGGGTGCCAATGTCACCCAGGCAAGTGGATTGACTTTAACACACGTGTGCTCGTGCCTTCGTTTTCATTTTCCCTCTTTTATTTGTGGCCCACTGCCCCTGACCTTACCCTCGCGTCGGTGATACCTTTTTTCTTTTTAAATCTTTTGCATCCCTCACCACTCTGTCTCATGCTGATTTCATTCTCCAATTGCATCCCCCATAGACAATCTGATAGATCTTACATCCTCGTACCATTAAAACACCCCTTGCTCTCTGTATTTTGCTTTTTTTTTTGACAAGCTGCATAGGTCGACGGGAGTTTGTGTGATACATGCAGAATACATGCAGACAACCGCTGCTCCATTGCCACCTCGCGATAGAGCCCGATCAACTGCGTCAGTTTGATGCACGCGTCGGCTCAAGCAATCTCGAGCAAAAGACCAAAATCGTCAAAGTGGCATCAACAATGCAAGATTTCCAATGGTACAGCCATCCAATCTCGTTCAAATTTGGTCCAGGTGACCATCGTGAGCACCTAAGATGCTACACAAGGCCTGAGTTCTCAAAGACAGTCTGAGCAGTGATTCAATGTGCGATTTTTGATTTAACTTTGGAGGCGAATTGCGCGGGGGAAAACGCGTTCAAAGAGACCCACCTACGCGTCCATCAGCAAGAGATTTTCCATGTGTATGGATTTGATTAGAAACAGGCGCGTGTGACGCGACGCTTGACGCGGTTCATGACGCGCCGAAAACCTTTGGGCTCAAATTTGCTGTTGCGTGAATTCTGTCGAGATTCGTCTATTTTTTCAGAGATCCTCAGTGTGCACGCATGCCTCGGGCCGCGCTCTTTATAATGAAATGACATTCAAGGCGCTGTGGTCAATTCTTGTTGCGTTTGCCTTGTGATGATCCAAATACTAACAAAAAAAAGCTTCAATCGCAATCGTTGTCTAATCGATCTTTGGTTTCAATGTACGCTGTGCATTGACAATCACAAGAGTGCCCAAAGCACGCGCATAAAATCAGGTGTCCATAAGCTGGTTTATTATTCTTTTATCATTTTTGATTCTTTCATCATTTTTTTTATAATTTGTTGATTCTATAATTGTGTGGGGTTCTTTCTATGGTGTACGTATCTACATCTTGGACATGGCGTCCATGGCCATTTCGTAGGCAAAGAACGTGGCGGCGTTGGCGGGGAAGGCACGAGCCAGTGCGGGGCCGATGCCGTTCAGCAAGCCCTTTGTGCCGCTACGCAGGACGATGCGCAGGGCCTCGCGCGAGTTCTTGATGCGAGGGTCATCCTGGACACGACTCTTGATCACGTCCTGGGGGAACGCGGGGATCCAAGCGGCCAGACCAGCAAATCCACCGGCCATGAGCAGATCGGCCGTGGTAAGGCCATCCTCGGGGTTCTTTTTCAGCGACTGGAACGTGCGCTTCAGACCCTCGTACGTGACTTTTTAAAAAGAAAAAAAAAGACGCGTCAATCCCATGATTGGCTCGTGTTTTTAGTGAATGGACCCGTGTGACTTACTGAAATAGAGACCATAGCTAGGGAAATCACGGAGAATGGTGATCCCCAGACCACGGTAGATGCCGCCCAAGCCGTGGGCACGCACAGTGCGCACACCGCAATCGACCACGCCCTTGAACTAGTGGGGAAAAAATGAAAAAAGGGATGTTGTCAGAGACCTTTTTCTCTCTCTTGTCTTTCATTCGCTCTCTCCCTCTCTCCCGGTCGCAAAAAGGGAAACTCACGGGCGGCTCAAGCTTGCCATTGGCGCCAATGACACCCTTGGGGTCCTGGGTCTGCAGCTTGACCTTGAGCAATTCGATCGGACAGTTGAAGAACGACATGACGGAGCCGGCCAGGGCACCAGCAAGGCCCACCTCGCCGAGCGTCAATGGACGGTCCTCGCCGCCCTGGAGCATGCGACGGAAAGCGCCATTGGACATGAACACAACGGCATTACTGGTCAAAAACAAAAAATCAGTCCCATTTTGCCCTCCTATTTGGCTCCTTTTTCCAGTTGTAATCTTTACCACAAGCCAATGCCGGCCAGAGGCGATGTGACACCACGATACAAGCCTTTGAACTAAGCATCAAAGAAGCGAATGGAGCGATTTAGCATTGGCATGGCGCCCTGTCAATCGCAAAAATCGCAAAAACTTACACCTTCCGCACGGACCAGCTGCTGGAAGCAGTCAATGCCGTTCTTGTAAATAGGGGGCGATGGCTGTGTCTGCATACGCACCTTGATCGTGTCAAACGAGTGGCCTGTAAAGCGCAAAACGATAAGCGTGAGTCATTTTTCGCCCTATCTCACAGTGTAAAACACTTTACCGACGACCACCTGGGCCCAGCCACCAATGGTGCCAGCCGTCAGGTCCTGAGCAAGCTTGGGTATGGCCAGCTTTTGCTTTTGTTCGAGGGCAGCCATAAGGTATCTGTCAAAAAAAAAAAAAAAAAAAAAAAGAGGGGAAAAAAGAAAGAAAGGGGAGGAGGGAAAAAAAAAAAGAAATTTTCGAAAAAAAAAAAAAAGGGCGATGGGACCCGATTGACCTCAAACAAGAAGTCATTCATTGGCTCGTTGCCACCAACGAGTCATTTGTCGCAAAAATCAGGAAAAATCAACCCAATCACACGGGTGTGCCTTGATTTTGCATGAATCGGGCAGATCCGAAAAGAAAAGAAAAAATAATAGGATCCCAATGGCCATCGTGGCTGCTACTTTTTTGCGCGTGAAACGGATTCTTCACAGATCATGTGATGGATGAAAGGACTTTTGGCGGGTGGATCGAGTGCTTTTCGTTGGCATGGTGAAGGGCAATTCGTGAGGTTACACACGCGAAATGTGCACTAAAAGAACCTTTTTGATTGCCACTCTCCCTCGACCCATTTTATTTTATATTCTTTGTTCTTCTTTTTGCTCTCTTTTTTTTTTTTTCTTGACCATCCCCTTTTTTACCTTTGATAACCCCCCTTTTTATTCTTTCATACCCTTCCCCGTTACTCACACTGTCCACGTTTTCCCCCTTTTAGCGCCACTTTTATGTCTCGTCTTCCCAGTGTTAGCACCGGTATACCTTCGAAGCGTCTTCAACGGCAGCCGTCGCTGGACGCCCGTAAAAGCCGGCAACAGCAAGCGGACGCGCTGCCTCCGCTGCGCACGTCCAAGAGCACGCGTGTATCGCGCACGTCCATGTCCTCATACGACGACACGGACTCGCCGTCGCCGCGGTTCTCGAGTTCCAGCTACGGGTCAGCCACCACGGTCACCAGCGCCACCTCGCCGCGCAATTCGCTTCCGTCGGGCCCGCGCAAGCGTGTGTCCGCCAAACCGCCACCCATCCCGGCCCACCATCGCCCAAACGTCCGCTCGCCCACGTCGCAAGGCGATTTGCGCCTCGGCGATCGCGTCCTTGTCGATTCCATGAACATTGTCGGCACACTCAAGTTTCTCGGCCCCATCCCAGCTAAGCAGGGCGTGTGGGCGGGCATCCAACTCGATATCATTGGCACCGGCAAGAATGATGGCAGTTTTCAGGGGTAAAAAAAAAAAAAAGTGGCAAAAATGAAACAATCAACGGGCAGAAATCTCATTTTTTTTATTTCATGTCGTTTCCCCTCTTTTTTTTTTTTTCTTGTTTCCCCCCTTTTTTTAAATTAGAGCGCGCTACTTTTCATGTCCTCCTGAAACAGGCATTTTTGTCACGTCGAGCAAAGTGGCGCCATTGAATGATGAGCCACGCACGCCGTCGCCTCCATCGCCACAGGCCACACGCACGTTATCGCGGACGCAGAATCGACAGCTGACGACGTCGCGCATTACCAAGGGATCGCGCGCCGAGCGATATTTGGGGATGACGGCCAAGCAGTTGACGCAACGCCAGCCTTCTCAGCCGTCGTCGGCACCACAACAACCACAGCAAAGACGCCCACTCACACGCAACGGCACGACATCGTCTCGTAGCACGAGCAGTGCAGGCAAAAGGCTATCGTCGGCGTCCACAGCGTCCAATGGGTCGCGAAAGTATTCCGTGGGCTCCATGGGGTCGCCGACACCATCGCATCACCGGCCCACATCGCTCACGGCCGCGGCCGTCGCTGCACAACAACATCACCATCCGAACGAGGACGATCAGGACGATCAATTGCTCCTTGAAACCGACGAAAACAGCCAATTGCTCGATACACCCGTGCCGCTCAATTTGGCCACGTCTGAATCCACGGAAGCCTCTGGTGAATGGACTACGCAATTCCACCAGCTGCAGATGCGCATTGAAGCGCTCGAGGCTGAAAACAAGTATCTAAAGGTCGAGAATACCCAAAACAAGACATCTGCCGAGCAACTCTTTGAGCGATCCATGGTCTTGCGCAAACAGCCCAAAGACGAAGGCAAGGATCCCAATGCCGCCCATCCTGCCAATGCCGACAATGCCGACGCTGAGCCCATGTTCACCTTGCAAGCGCATAAGACCATTGTCGACGAGATCAAGCAAGAACACGAGACAAAGCGCAAGGCATGGACCTCGGATCTCGAAACGTTGCAGTCCACCATTAAAAAGCTCGAGCAGCGCGTCTTTGAGCTCGAGACTGAGCAATCGGAACTCATCAAGGAACGCGACGAATTGCTTGGCAAGCTCGCCGAGGGCCGCAAAATGCAATCACAGCTGGTAAGTCTCCTTTTTAAAAAAAAAATTTGACGCGTCGCGACGCGCTCAATTCGCTCCTTGTTTTATGATTCGGTTGTTTTATGGTGTTTACGGGGTCTGACTCACTCCATTTTCCTTTTTTTTTTAAATAGGAACATCAAGTGCAAGAGCTTGAGCAAAAGGTGGTTGTGGCCGAAGCGAATGCAGCTGCGGCGCTTGCGTCCAAGACGGTGCAGACGACGGCGAATTTCTACTCTGACGACCCTGACGCGATGCAAGAGCGACAGCGGCAGATGGAATTGGAGATGGAGGAGGTGCACGAGAAGCTCATGTCGGTGACAGAGGCGATGCATGCCAAGGACATCTTTTTTGCCACGCTGTCTGACCAAGTGGAGCAGCACCGCAACATGGTCGAGGACAAGGAGCGTGAGTTGCGCCGTCTGCGTCTGGACATGGAAAAGACGCATCGCGACAATGATCGTCTGCGCGAAGAATTGAACGAGATGCACACCAAATTCGAAGCCCACGCCAATTGCGTAACACACGACGAATTCGAGCATCTCAAGCGCGCCCATGCCGTGGCCAAGGAACAGCTCAGCAAGGAGACAAGCACCGTCGACGACTATCGCAAACGCATCGCGTCGCTCGAGGAGACCGTCGGCGACTTGAAACAAGCAGGCATGGAGAGCCTCGAGCTGTACGAGAACTCGGTCGAGCTGCACCGCGTCGCCATGGACACCATCCAGCGCCAATTGCAAGAAGAACACCACAAGGTCGTCGCACTCGAGACAGACAAGGAGCTCACCGCAAAAGCTCACGCAGACGCCATGGATACCTCGGACGAAACCATCGCCTTTTTAAAAGAACAACACGCCGCAAAGATCGATGCCTTTGCCGTCGAGCGCCAGGGCTGGGAAGCCACCATTGCAAAGCTAAAGCACGACATCCACGAGCTCATCGACAGTAAGCAATGGAAAAAAAAAAAAAGAGAAAAATGAAGAAAAATTTGACACTTTTTTTTTTTGCCCTGTTTTTTACATCTTTTTCCTTCTTTTTCCTCATATTTTTCTCTCTCGATTCCTTTCTATTTCTCTCAATTCCTCCTGATTCCGTTCAATTCCCGTAGGTGGCAATGCTGAGGACAAGCAGGCGATGGACAAGCTCAAGCAAGCATGGGCGCTTGAGCGGGAGCAATTGCAAGCGCAAGCGGACCAGGTGAAGCAGCAATGGGTGCAAGAGCAGCAAGAGCACGCGGCGACGCGGCAAGCGATGGAGCAGACCAAGACGGAAGGCCAAGAAAGCAAACAAGCGATGCAGCAGCTGGCATCGCGCCTGCAGCAATTGGAGCAGCAATACAACGAGGCGCATACGGCTCGCACCAAGCTGCAGGATGATTGGACGGCGCTTGCCGAGCAGCACAAAAAGGCCGAAACGGACCTGCGACGCATGACGGAGCAAAAAGAAAAGCATGAACGGTCGCTGGCCATGGCGCGCGCCGATTTGGAAAAGTCGGACGCGATGCTAAAGTCGCTGCGGTCGTCGTCGTCAGACATGGACGCGTGGATCCAGGGCAAGGAGGGCGAGAACAAGGAAATTGCCATGCTGCGCCAGGAAATCGACCGCCTCGAGGCCCAGAACGAGATGCTCGAAAAGCAGCAAAAGATGAACTCGGGCGACGCCGTCCAGCGCCTAAAGACCGAGAACAAGCAGCTGGCAAAGGACTATGACGCCCTCAAGCAGGAACATCAGCAATTGGAGACAGAATGCCTAAAGTGGATGGACGAAGTCGAGAAGCTGCACCATGAAAACCAAGCCGACGCTTCTCCCAATGCACCCAATGACTCGGACGCGACCCAATTGCCGTCCAATTCGTCCAATTCGCCCCAAATCGAGAATCTCCAGCGACAACTGGAAAGACAGCAATTGGAACACCGTGCCGCCTTGCGCAAGATCAGCGACGAATTAAAGGAAGCAGAGCGCAAGCACCAGCGCGAGATCAAGACCCTGAATCGCGACATCACCGAATTGGAGGGCATCATCGAGGGCAAAATTTTCAAAGAGGCCGATCTCGAGGAAGCACTCGAAAAGGAGCGCAAAACAGTCAAGCGCCTGCGCAGCGACATTGCCGATTTGCACACAGAAAATGCAGCAACAAAGCAAAACGGCCGCCCGGCACTACTCGACACGTCTGCCACTTCCACCACCGTGTCCACAGCCACATCCACCGCGTCCAATCCCTCCGAGGCGGCACTCTATTGCGAAATATGCGAAGTCCATGGCCACGACCTCATGAGCTGCAAGGCAGTCTTGGACGACATCCCAAAGGACAATGCCGTGGTAAAAAAAAAAAAAAAAAAAAAAAAAAAAAACCTACGAAACACGCCTATTGATACGTCTTCCCCTTTTCTTTCTTTTTTTTTTTTTTTTTTTTGTGTAGTATTGCGAGAATTGCGACATTCATGACCAGCATCACACGTCCGATTGTCCGAGCCAAAATGAGACGTTTTGATGAATTGGGCGTTCATTTCTCCCCATTTTTTTCTTCTACATCTACTCCCAATGCCATTTTTGACGCGTACCCCCCTCCCCTTTGGCTGATTCCCCGCTCATGTATAGATAACTCCGTCTTTTGTACATAAATAATCGATTTTATTTTATTTCAATGCGCAAACGTGAAGAAAATGACAAAAGATGAACTATTTATGGCTTTTGCGTGTTAATGACAAAACGGCGCAGAACCTCGCTGCCAAATTGCAGACCGAGTTGGTATAATGGGGACGGCTACAACCAAAAACGAAGCATTGGCAGGTGAGGGTCGTGCTCTTTTTTTCGGTGGGGTCTGTTTTACCTTTTTTTCGGTGAATGATGGTGCGGACAGTGGGTTGGGCTTGCTGCGCTTTACGCTTTCTTGACCGACTGCGCAAGGGGAATCGTCGCGTGCACGCTTGGCGGTGTCATTCAGCGCGGACAAGGGTGGTTCAGCGGGCGCGGTCATCAATAATGCCGTTTTCGATACAATGGCGATTTGTGGTGGTGACGTTGGTGGTGGTGGTGGCGATGAAGGTGATGGAGACATGGCGGGCGCGTCATTGGCTGGCTGCGCGGGCATCTCGTCAGCAAGATTGTCAAAATCCATATCAAAGCCCGTGTCTACATGGTCATCGTCGTCGATATGCGCATCTTCATGCGACGACAGCTTGTCAATACTCTCGACAGACGTCGTGCTGTCTATGGTCCACATGGCATGGTCCTCATGATCATCGTTGGGCGTGGCCGCAGCCGTGGCGGGTGATGGCGTCATCCATGGCGCCTCATTCATGGCCGTGGTTGGAGATGGAGGCAGAGACACATTGTCGTGCACGTCGTCCACCGGCTGCGAGTCCACCACCGTACGTCCGTGCAGCAAAAGGTAGCCGCCAGCCGTCGTCGGCCACATGTCCTGGCGGGAAAAAAAAGAAAAAAAGAAAAAAAAAACGCGGTGAGATACAATATTTTCTCCCTTTTGTTCTCTTTTTTTTTTTTTTTTTGTACCTGGAAGACGTGTCGGCCTGCCGGCTCCGTGCGCAGCTCTGCCAGGAGCTGTGTCTGCTCGCCGTGCTTGCATCGCCAAATGTCAAGCTCAAATTGGTGTGGATCATCCAGGGACTGAAAGATGGCCATCACTTGATACGAGCCGTAATTGGGCACGAGACGCACAGCGACTTGGGTAAACGACGGCAGATGAGTAGGCACAAACCGATCCATGAGCTTTTGCTGGTTGTTGCCAAACTTTTCAATGACACGCAAATAGCCATTGCGGCCCGCAGCAAATTTGCGCCTGACCGTAGGCGTGCGAGGGGTATCTTGACCAATGGCCACGAGCGTGTCGCCGTGCTTGGGCACACGCATACAGCTGAGCAGCGTAATTGGCTCTGTGTGCGTGGATAAAAAAAAAGAAAGAAAAAAACGAAAAAAAAAAATGAGCCATCGTCGCCAATGGTGCCTTGTTTCCCTCTTTGTGCGGTTTTTACCATCGCGCTGCAAGCCATGTAAACTCATCTTGCGCACCACCTTGACGGGGACGAGCTTCATGCTGCCGACGCGTGCATGGAGGCGTAATTTGACAACCCTGCCCTTGGTGGTGCCGAACACAATGGGCGGATCGGCCATCATGTAGAATCGCCGATCGACATGGCGGCTCTGCGACAGCACCTGCAGCGCTGAGAACTGGCCGCTGACCTTGGATGACCAATCGCTGCGCATGATCACGCCCATCGACGCGCCACCCGCAACCACAAGCTCAGGATCAATCACAATCGCCGTCAGCTGCAGGTCCTTCTGCGCGAGCACCAACAGGTAACGCAAATTCGTCTGGTCCAACACTTCTTTTGTGCTGTTGCGCACCTAGAAAATCATAAAATAGGGGGGAAATGAGCAAATGGATGATCATAGGTCGAGACGGGCAGGAGCAAGGTGCGCGCTTACGAGTGAGATGGGCTGCGTGGTGAGCGCCGCGTGAAGCACAGCGCCTGTGAGCGGTTCGTCAAACACAAGCTTGCGCGTCACATTGTCCTCAAATGCGTGCCAAAAGAGATGGAGCTGATCATTGTGTCGCATCAACACCAAAAGCGCCGGTTGCCGCTTGTATGCCGTGTCAAGCACAGACACAATCGTCAACTATGAAAAAAAGCAAGGCTGCCATCAATTACCTGTTTTTTTTTTTTGCGTTTTCGTCTATTGTCTTTTTTTTTTGTTCTTTTCCTCTTTCGTTGCTTCTCACCGTCCCTCGCTCTTATCCTTACATCGGGCGTGTCGGCTAGCGTGGCCAGGTCGGTCGTAGTGAGTCTCACGCGTTCCACATCGCCATTTTCTTGCGTGCGTTGGTAGACAACGACCGATGCCTTGTTGTGCACATAAAAATAGCCAGGCACTTGCGTCAGGTCGCTGTCGTCAAACGACAGGAACATAAAATTAGCCGTATCCCCCTCTTGCATGGCTAGATCGCAAAGACACAGACAAGAGACCCAAGTGGAAAAAGAAAAAAGAAATGAAAAGAGACGAAAAACGAAAGAAAGCTTTGCCCGCTCTTAGCGCTGACCCCCTTATTTTTCAAGCTTCTCGTTTGGCCGCGCGCTTATGCACGCAGACTTAGCCCCGCGCCATTTTTTTTTTTATTTTTTTTTTTTTTTTGCGAAATGTACATCACACAAGACTTATGCTGGAGTGGTGCGCTTTTTCTTGGCAAGCACTATACGCTTAAGCAAGTCCAAGGAATGCCAAAACCAAAAACAAAAAAACATAAAACAAAAAAAAACAAAACGAAGTGCATGCAGAAAAAAAGACAATGCAAAAAGTCTCGTCCACCAAAGAAAAAAAAAAGTCGCACCGTAGTGCATTCCATCTCAGAAGTTTAGTGTCATCCTTGTGCAGGGGCCATGCTAATCTTCTCTGTATCATTCCAATTTTAATATGTGGCAGAGGTTGTTACCAACATGCCGATTTAGACATGTGTTTTTCAAGCTTATATATTCTCAATTGGAGACCCACCATGCAACTTGTGGGACAACTTTTTCCAATCGCCCGCCCAGCCCAAAATAGGCAACTGGGATTCAAAATTCACCAATGAGCGCTAAAAGAAAAAAAAAGGCGGATTTGACCAGCGCGCCCCATTGTCTTCCTCTTCCGAGCATCGACTTCTTGGACAACATGGACGGCGTGGCTTCAGCGATTGTTTTAGTCGCCGTGGAGTTCGATGGCCAAGGATGATGGAGGCGGGTTTATCACATTTCGTTTTTTTTTTTTAAAAACAGATTTGCAGAGTACGCACTCATAGGATGGCCGAAAAAAGGCTTGAGATCGTTGCAACTCCACGTCCACCACCACTCGATTCAAATTTTGGAGACCTTTAGTCAACTTGATCTGGAGCAACAGACCAAACAGTGATTTTTGAGCAAAAGATATTCAAGTGGGCCAAGCAACCACTGCAAGCATTATGAAACGCGCCCCATTGCGAAATGGCGAGCTGGATGGCTCGCTGGGAGTCGATTTGCGACTGTCAAAAGCGCGCCACATGCAAAACGAAAAATCAGCTGTGAGAAGCACTCGAGCAGAAATTGAAATTCCAGGTTTCCAGAAAGACACCATACTTTCTCACAAGATGCATCGCATAGGTAAGTCAGCGAAAAACGCAAAAAACAGCGGGATCGATCTGCTCGTTCGCGAGCAATGCGCAATCTTCGTTTTATCTTCAACAACCAATTCAACGGTAAGAACGCGCTCCTACAGCCGATCTGACGCGTCCACTATCAAGAGAGACTTCAGATGCATGCATGGGTTTCATTAGGAACATCCACATGTCGCTCGACGTCTGACGCGGTTTATTACGCGTCGAAAATTGTCTATAAATTTCACCCGGCGTCTAAAACGTCGAGACTCGTCGTTTTTCAGAGATTACTGGTGCCTATGTACGCTTCAAGTCGCGCTCTTTCTGATGATGTAACATTCAAGGCGCTGCGACCAATCCTTGTTGACTTTGCTTTGGGATGAAAGTCTGCAGCTTTTTGCGTCGGCCGCAAAAACCAGTCAACGGACCCCTGATTTTTATTGCATTTTCATCGGCTATGACATGCTGATCTACCATACGGTTGAATGGCGTGGCGATCCTGGGACCCAAAATTCTCGATTTTAAATCCTCGACTGTACCCCTAGAAAATCGGTGAAAATATCACGATTTGTTCAAATCGCCAACAGCACGTCATTGAGTGGCCTCCGTCTCATGAAGTTCTTTTACATATGGGCTCTTTCGGCGCCTGTTTCTCGAAAATCACTTTAAAACCGAGTGTCAATCAGATCACTGACAAGAAAATTGACGTTTCCCCATAAATATACCATTTCGGCTTTTGCGTGTCTCGTTGCAATTCGATCAAGTTGAGACTTTACAAGTGGAAAGCGACGCGTTTGAAGATCATTTTGTGCCTGCCTGGCAAGGTCGATGCGCAATATCTGTACGCTTGCAATGTCCAATTGAAATTTTCAATATCATTTTGCTTGCCAACTGACAAGTCAACCAACGGCATGCTGCTGTAACAAAAGATGCACATTCGACATTCTGTAGCATGAAACCATGGACAGGCAGGCAGAGCCCAACGAATATCATGTCAGCCAATCCAAGTCGAAAATACAAGTTCTCAGAGTCATTGCATACCAAGTCGCCGTAACGCGATCTCTCCAGAACCCAAGCGATTTTACATTTTTACCGTGCTTGGTCGCGGGTTCACTTGAGATGACTCGCGCCTGAGCCGTTGTCGCGTACACCACCAAATTGGAAAAGAGATTACCCCACTTTGGCTGAGCGCGTCCTCCAGATCTTGTTCATTGGGTCCTGTATTTGAGCTAGAGGATGATCAAGACAAAACTCCAAGGATGTCAAGTTTTTTCCAGAGATCGGATCATTCAGCCCTGAGAACATGCATTTTGCGTAAAATCAGAGCCAAATCAACCTCGTGAAGACTAACTCGCCGAGATCTCGATGCGATGTCTCCAAACCACAATCGTTTTTACCGCGTTTGGCCGCTGATTCATTTGAGGTGTCTCATGTGTCGGGGTGCTCAGCCGTTGCCGCTGTACGAGATCAAATGGTACTGATCTAACCCCCTTTACGCCTATGAAACTCGCGCTTCATCAGAAACTTGCTCATCTGGTCCCAAATTTAGTCCAGTTGATGGTAAACTCAATTCTCCAACAGCGTTAATTTTGTTCGCGAATCGGACCACTCGGTCCCGAGAAATCTCGAGATCCGTGTTTGCTACAGTTGTGAATCTCAGCGTAAAACAATATTTTACGCGTTCTTCGTGATGAGGCTGACTATCTGGCGCCAAATTTAGACCAGTGGATACTTGACCCAAAACTTCATTGCATCCAAGATTTTTCCCAAATCGACTCAGTCAGTCCTAAGAAAAGACATTTTTCATAAATTCAGGGCCAAACCAGGATCCAAAAGAGCCATCAAGGCTAACTCACCGAAAATGCGAAGCGATATTCCCAAACCACAGGCGCTTTTACCGCGTTTGCCCGCTGATTAATTTGAGGTGATTGACGCGTCGGGGCGATCAGCCGTTGTCGCGGTACAAGACCAAATGGTGTTGATCTTACCCCCTTTACGCCTATGAAACTGGCGCTTCATCAGAAACTCGCTCATCTGGTCCCAAATTTGGACCAATTGATGGTAGACTCAATTCTTTAGTGTTGTTACGTTTTTTCGCGAATCGGATCACTCAGTCGTGAGAAGGATCGTGATTCATGTTTGGTAGTGAACCCTCAGCGCAAAATAATATTTTACGCATTTCTCTCGATGAGGCTGATTATCTGGCTCCAAACTTAGGTCAATGGATATTCGACCCCAAAATCCGACAATATCAAGTTATTTCCCAAATCGAATCACTCTGTCCTGAGAAAATACATTTTTTATAAACCAGGGCCAAACCAGGATCCAAAATATCCATCAAGGCTAACTCATCAAAAACGTGAAGCGATATCCCGAACCGCAAGCGCTTGTACCGCGTTTAACCACCGATTCATTTGAGATGATGCCTCACGTGCCGGGGCGATCAACTGTTGCCGCAGTACAAGACGAATACTGCTGATCGTACCCCATTTACGCCTATGAAACTGGCGCTTTCTCCGAAACTCGTTCATCTGGTCCCAAATTTGGACCAGTTAATGGTAGACCTAGTTCTTCATTGTTGTTACGCTTCTTCGCGAATCGGATCACTCAGTCTCGAAAAATCTCGAAATGCATGTTTGCTAGTGAAAACCAGCGCCAAATAATATTTTACGCGTTCCTCCGGATGAGCTTGACCATCTGGCTCCAAATTTATACCAGTGGATACTCCAGTCAACAAAACGTCGATTATTCCAAGTTTTTTTTTCGCAAATCGGATCATCACTCGGTCTTGAGAAATCTTAGTACGCGTTTTTTCGTGTTTCGGGATAAAATACAGTAATGCTTGGATCAGGGGGGTGGCAAAAAAGCCACGACGACTTTGATATTTCGGGGGGCGTGTGAGTTTAAAAAAGCGGGTAGAGATCAATGATGAGAGGGTTATACGGTATGTAGTGAAATCCCCAAAAAAGCCGATTTTCAGCAATGCGAATGTTAAACATTGCAAAGCATGAGTGGACGGCCTGTAAAACTGGTCGATTACTGTATCATAGCCTGGCCATTTCGTGGCGTCTTGTTTTTCAACATGGAGTTGAAAACCAGAGGTGGGTTGAGTCGTTGTGCAGATGAATCCAAAATATCGCTATTTTCACAAATTCAGCAGTGAGCTCTCGAAATATTTCGTGGATCGGGATGAAATTTAGGCACCATTTGAAAGAGACACGCTCGGACATCATTTTTAGAATGTTTGTTTGGCCGACGATGCGTGATCTTTGTACGCTTGTGAAAGCCGTTCAAACATTACTACAAAAATTTTCAACTTCGATGTTCTCGGCAACGGATTAGACAACACACGGCGCTTTTTTCAACGTGTCGAAGGCACCTGTCTTGCATCTCTATATATCGAATGAGACCTCAGTTTCATCGATGGATGGCTGAAACTTGCAGAGAAAATTCACTTTTTCATCAAAATTTTTGATCTCGATTTACCGGTACGTACTCGACAACGGTCTAATGATAAACGTTTGATTTTTATTCCAATTGTATTAACAAACATGGGGGCAAAGCACCTACAGTAATGGAATGATTTGCAGCGCGCTACTGTAGCTCGGGTTTTAACTATTTGCATCGGAGCATGTCCAACGGCCAGGGGCCATTGCCATCCTAATGACGACTGGTTATACGACTGGTATGGCGACTGGTATTATACCACTGGTTTAATTTATCGTTTATGATTCCCTGCATTATCACCACTGGTTTTATCTGGGTAATTTCATCCAGAAAGATACTGTAATGTTAGGTTAATTAAGCAAGAAAATATATATATTACATGGATGATTTTAAAAAGACTGGGAAATACAACTGATGAGCAACTGGTACTGCAGGTGGTTCATATTCACGATTGCCTTGAATGTGCTCCATCGGTGATCGGTCATTCCACCAGGCTATCAGGTCCCGCTGTTGGCATTGCTGGCGGCGCCGTTGCCAACGTCACCATCAAACTCACTGGGATAGGGTTCAAATACATCGTTGTTTAATGAATAATAAAAGAAGGGGTGCGAGGAGTAACAAAGAAAAAAGGGGAAGGGAATGAGAATAGATCTCAAGTGTAAAGAAAAGAAAAGAAAGAGAATAAAGGATATTTGACAATGGACCCCTTTTTATACTTTTTCCAAATCTTTTCTCCACAGCGCTCCGGATCATCCTTGATCTGGAAATATTGACGTGTGCTGTCACAAGATTGACAAAATGTCTAATTGGTGATGCTGTGAGGTGATCCGTCGCTTGTTCAGGTATTTTTTTCAAAGGAAACGCGCTGATGAACCATTCATTGCTTGTGAGATGGTAGCGCGACAACCTATAGGTGCATTCCCACGCAATGTGACCTGGGCGTAATAAAAGAAGGAAATAATCAAGTGTCCAAATTGGATCATGCCGGTCACCATGCGTTGTCAATAAAATAAGCTTTGACAGCGCGATTTTCCATCGATCCGAGGATCGCCTGCAAAATCGGCTGATGTCCATAATTAGTGCCTCCGAGGCTTCAAGGGCGTGCCAGATGGATCGGGTGCGCGTGCGCAGGGTTGTTGCAGATGCTTCACTTGCACATTTTGTTGCTTTTCTTTCCGTTTCTTTTTTTTTTTCAATTTGCCGCCAATGCCGCGCCTAGCACGTCATTGGCTAGACACTGGTCTGGATGCACGTGACTTTTAGCCGTGCATGCTAATGCTTGGTTTTGACTTGTAGTATTTCTTGCTTGCTTGTTTCCCCTTCGTTTTTCTCTTGATTGATTTGATTGGCTTGCCTTGCCACGCCATGCGCGTCTTGGCCAGGCACTGATATATTTACACACGCTTCTTGCTTGGCAATAATATTGAATACAGCATGATCTTGTCGTGTATCAATTCGTTTTTCTTTTCTTTTTTTTTTTACGCGCCATTGACGCGTCAACGCGTCAATGGCTCCGAGCGCGTCGGCTCACGCGCTTTTTGCGCATGTTTGCCACTCGACGCGAGCTGGGCCGTGACACAGGCTGCTGCAGTCCACCACTTATCAACGCATAAAAGTTTGCAAAATAAAAAATTACAAATAAAAAATACGTAATACAAAAAAAAATATGATACATGCACTTCATCACACATCTTAATAATTTGGAAGTGTCAAACCTTAAATTTTTGCAAAAAAAATCTTGACCAAAGTAGGCACTTTTCTCAGTCGATCGCCGTTCATGCAACACTCTTTACGCTTTTTTTTCTTAAATAAGGTGGCTATGATAGGGCAGCTTGCTATTACTACCGGTATGTCAGCCAATAGCAAATTGTCGGAGTTACCTGCTTGGGATGCATTGATCATTCGGAGTTCGAAATTTCCCAAATTTGGCACTTTCTGAGATTGAAATGTGTGACCCCTGAGTGACCCCTGAATTTTTCAAAAGCAGTCGTAGCGCTTTGGGGGTTTAAGCTTTTTTGTTGCAAATTTTGCGCTGAATTCGATGCAGGTATTTTTGAGCGGGGTCAACCATGCGGATGGCGAGATGAATGCAAAATAGTACAAATACTGTAGGAGGTTTTTGGCATTAATTTCGAGAGCAAAAAAATCGGGCGGGATCGTTTTACTGTATTGCGCACTGAGCTAAATAAAGTTTACGTACGCCGTGATGCAGATTGTTTCAATCATTCCATGGGGGCGGGCGAGCAGCAGGCTGCTACCGTATACCGTACAACAGTGCGTAAAATATTATGGAGGCACAGCAAGAAGCCGACAAAGGTAAGTGAAGCTGTTTCCTCCAAGTGCAAAAACAACAGTGCAAAAATATATTTTTATGATATCTTACAGCAGCAGGCCAACAGCGCATGGCTGTCGTTGGCAAATTCATATTTCATGACGCGCTGTTACAGTATGTTGTGTTATACTGTACTTTGCACTCGGTGTTGTGACTTGATGTTGGTTTCAAGACATCAAGAGCGAGAAATCGAGAATTATCTATGAAATTCCATCACCACCAACACACCACGCACTTTGCACGTTTGTAGTCTAATCTCGATCTCTCGAAGCATCAAGCAAGAAGCGATAAGCAGCAGCAAAATGGTGGCCAATTATGCATGCTGTAAGTAAGATACAGTAACATGCAGTGGATGCCGTGCGCGATCAACATCTTGGCTATCTTCTATACTGTAGATGACAGCTGTTGCAATTGCAAAAAGCGAATTTTCTGCAAATTGCAACACCCTTTTTATTCAAAGCAACGCGTAGCGTCAATGCAAATTTGTGGCAGTCCTTCTTGTGCACGATGATGCACTTTTTAGACCTCTAAATAATGCTGAATCATGAAGACGGACTCTAGACGTCAACATTTTATTTAAAACAGAGGCGATTACGCATTCGGCGGGACCGTCTTTGGCAATATATCATAACCAAGGGCAGCGCGCTTGCAGATCGGCTACTTGATGGTCGACGAGTGGACGTTATCAATGTACCTGGCACAAAATGTTTCTCAGCCGCGTGTTCACTGCGATTCAGTACAAATCCTGCAAATGGACATTATTTTGTCTCTGAAACAAGTTTGCCTCGCCTCACGCGCAATTTGCATCTTGCTGACGCTTCCATTTGTGCGCTGGATGTATGCTGCGCGTGTTTTTTCTTGAACATTTGTATCTAACAAACAGCCCTCTTGAAGTCAGGACGCTCTTGTGGACTGCATTGCGCTTTCGACCGAACATGTATTACCAAATCTTCCCTGACCAACAAGATAGACGTACTGACTTGCTGCTAGCGGAAGATGCGGGCCCAATTGGCGTTGATGCTCCCATGTCCCATCGTTTCTCCTCTTTTTTTTTTTTTTTTTTTTTACGCCAAATTTGGCCAGATCGTGGGGTCCAAAATGATTGGCCAGGGTTAGGCGCGGAAAGTCGCCTCCCTGAAGCCTTGATTTCATTGTTTTTTTGTCAATGCTAAAATTGCGGGTATGCAGAAAGCAAATATTCTCGTCACACACGCTACGTGCAGAGAAATGCTTCCGAGCGACAAGGTGCGATGCCAGGGTGGTACGAAAGCGCATATGCATGCGATCTCGGATAAACGATTCCGCATTCGTACAACCCACCTGAGCCAAACTCAAATCGCCAAGACTTTTTTTTTTTGTTTTCAAACAGGTTTGATTCATTTCTTTGAGGTATGGAGAGACAGGATACAAATGAAAAAGTGACTAAAATACAAAGGCAGGCGTGATATGATACAAATTTAGTGGGGTGATGGTGAAAAGGTGGGAATTTTGCTTAGGCCGATTCAATGCGCGTGTCTCGCTTATAATCTTGATACGAGGGAGGGGGCGGCTGGATATCTTCAATGTTGCCGTAGGGTGGCAGATTGGGTTGGCTGGACGTGCCAGCCGCGGCGGCTGCGCCCGTGCTTGGTGTAGACGTCATGTTGATCACTTGGTAATAGCCATCTTGCTGTGAATTGGCCACTGTTGTGAGGGAAAAAAAAACACAGTGAGCCGATTATTTTTATCAAGCAACAGGCCCTTTTTCATTGTCTTACCTTGCTGCTCTTGCTGCCTTCGGCGCACCTCGGCTTCTTTCTTTTTTAATCGCGTACGGATCAAAACCATGACGATAATCAGCACTATAATAATGATGCCCCAGACGTATTCGTACCCTAGCATGATGCAATTGCGTGTGTGTGTGTGTAAAAGATCAGAAACAACAAAAAAGCGTAAAGAAGAAAGTGAAAAAAGGGAGCCAGAAAATGGGCCGGCTTTGGACATTTGTATTGCAAGCGCCCGATGCTATTTTCGGCAACCCCGATGACGTTTCTGGCTTGCTATTGACCGAGGGGGGGGCAGTTGACATGCGGCGGATGGAAATTTCCATCCTCCAACCTGCCCCTTCCATTCTGAGGATTCCATGGTGCGCCCTTTTTATTTTTTTCCCTCGAACGCGCACAAGTTGCGCAGCCAAGCATTTTTATTCACATAAACGTGCCATGTGGTGTGGTGCTTCTTGTTGGGCAGTCATTTTTGTTTGTTGGAAGGAGTCATTGGGACGAGGGCGTGGCGCCTGTTGGGGCAAAGGTGCATCAACAAGAGGCTGGACGGTGCAGCTGCGATGTTTGCGCATGCAAAAGGCTGCGACCGTGCCACGTGTCGTGCCATTGGATTAGCCGGTGCAAAGTCAATGGAATCAAAACAATGCAGGGCAATGACGGGAAGCAGCAAAGGTGATTTTTTTTTTTTTTTTTTTTTTGCGCGGTGACAACATGTCGGTCGCGCCCGTCGATTATAGTTAATTTCAAAGCAAGCTCGTCCTTGGCTTGGCGAAAAGCGAAAATGCCTCGTGGCACAATATGGAAGCCTGGAAGACAATGAGGTGTCAGAGCAACGACGCGGCACGTCATTTTTGGGCAAAGGTGTCCGACTGGGCCGTGCGCCACACCATAATAACCCACTTCATCGATGTGGAGTAGTGAAACAATGGGTCATTCGAACTGTTCCCCGCGTGCTTGCGCCATTGTCTTTTTCTTTGTTCATTTTTTGACGAGAAATCCCTTGCCAAATCAGGCAATGATGCGATTTCTGCGGGTGCAAAGCGTAACACAAGGCGCACAATGACAAAGAGCCAGCCCACCAGCCATCGTTTGTCAGCCAGAAAGGCCCAAGGTGGGCTTTCAGGCAGAGTGTAACACACAAATCAAGCATGATTGGTCAATCCCAGCAAGCGGGCTCATTACTAATGGTCCTACACAAACAAAACAAAGGCTTGCATGAATGAGGCCGTCCCCTTGGCGGCTGCATGAATTGCCATGTGGATGGCGGTGCAAGCTTAATTTTGTATTGCAGCAGATGGACAGGACGAGCACTGCGGTTTTTATCGCCATCACACAAACCATTGGCCGCCGGGAATTGATTTCTAATCAATTTGGTCGCCAGGCACCGCTGGCAGAGTCCGCCCAATGACCGACAAAAGTAGCCAAATGCTCTTGGGAATGGATAATTCCCCCCCTTTTTTTTCTGTTTTTCTGTTTTTACTTTGTCGATCAAGATATTGAGATTCTTTTGTGTGGCTAGTGATTCGGTGGAAAGGAAATAATTGCGTGTGAGGAGGGCATCGTGCCTCACACACTCTGATGGTGCCTCATTGTGACGCATCCGATGCTCGGAATTTTCCAGCAAAGCGGATGGCAATCTCGGCACGAAATGCGCGGGCGGGGATTGGTGCGTTTCCACCCATTTGCCTGTCCAACGTGGTGAAACATGAACCCTTTCTCGTGTCCCAAAGCAAATAGAGAAAAAGCAATCGAGATCGCAAAAAGGCGCTTGCAACAGGGGGAGGCGCAAGATCTTTTTTCCAGGTCGGAAGCGGCCTGTTGTGTTCCTGTGATTGTGCGCGCATGTGTGCCCATCGTGGAGCGTGGGGCAATGGGGGGAAAGGCGCACAAAAACTTTGAAAAGCGGCGTAAAAAAAGCAAGGCGCCAACCAATTCATTTGTTCTGGGGAAAAACAAGGGCAAAAAGTCCCCTTCTCCGTTTCAAACGGTGAGCTGGCAAACCTAATCGACTGTCTGTTTTTGTGATCCGGATGGCCGGAGGTCTGGGATCCCATAAAAACTGGTAAAATTCGGATCAACCTATTAGATGCATCTCTTTTTTTCCATTTGCACCTGTTTTTTATTATTTTTATTGCGCCATGGATCCCGAGAAAGCCCAGCGGACGGATGCCGCCTCGATTCGCAGTGATACCACGCTCGATGAGCAAAACAATGACATTCCACTCCTTGTGGAGATGGCGCCCATCCCCACCTTGGCGTCCATGCATGAAATCACCACCACCATGACCCGAAGGAGTCAGCGACAGCAAGCTGTCAAATCATCGGATGAAGAGGGTCAGGACAAGGACATCAAAATGATCCCCGCCGACATTTACCTGTCCGAGGGTCTGAGCAATCCTGTAAGTTCATCGGAAAGACCCCATGACAATGGACTTCTTTCCCCTTTTCCAGGGCATGGCAAGAGAAATGGGGGCGAGCGAGGCATAAAAGAGGCGCAGGAGGGGCAACAATTGAGGAGAAAAAAATGGGAAAGCGGCTCAATTTTTTTCTTTTTTTTTTTTTTTCTACAGGGCTGGTTTGTTGTCCTAGGTTCGTTCCTTGTGAATTTCTCCCTCTTTGGCTTTACATTTAGTAAGTGGCCCTTGCACTCAAAAAATGATCGACATCAGATCACTGATTCTTTTTTTTTTTTTCCAACTGATTTCCCTGATCTTTTATAGCCTGGGGCATCTTTCAGAAATTGTACGATCTGGGACCGAGCGGATAATCTTTTAGCGCGCCAGCGAGCCGCCCTGCCGGCAGCCGACCATGATTTGTCACCTTATTGAACACCGTGTCTTTTTTTTTTTTTTTTTTTTTGTATTTTTAGATACCTTGAAGTGTATGCCGGTCAGACGAATTCGTTTACAATTGCCTTTGTGGGCACGTCTGCCGGTGCGTGCATGATGTCGCTTGGGCTGTTCATCACTCCCGTCATTGAGAAACTCGGCTATCGCGCGACCATGGCCATTGGTAAGAAACACAGGTCAAACAGTGGACGTGTTCGGGCTCATTCCTCCTTTTTTTTTGAACTCCAGGTTGTGTGATGGCCCCCTTGGCCTTGATCTTGGCCAGCTTTGCCACGCAATTGTGGCAAATCTATCTGACTCAGGGCATTTTATATGGTTTTTCAGCAACTTTTGCCTTTTCGCCGGCCATTGCGCTTCCATCTCAATGGTTTGTCAAGAAGCGCGCCTTTGTCACGGGTAGGATCGGCATGCTCCTTTTTTTTTTTTTTTTTTTTTTTTTTGGTTCCAGGATTGACAATGACCTTTTTTTCTCTTCTTCCAGGTTTGGCGGTGAGTGGCAGCGGCATTGGCGGTGTTTGCATGAGTCCAATGGCGCAGGCATTGATCACGGAGCTCGGGTATCGCAATGCGCTGCGTGTGATGGGCAGCATGATGTTTGCTTTGCTTGCCATTGCGACGGCGCTGGCGCGCTCGCGTTGGAATCTTAAATCGAGCCCAGGTCACAAATGGTACGAGCTTGTGGATACAAGCCTCTTGACGCGCGATTTCAACCTCTTGTGGCTGTTTTGTCTGCTTGCTCCCTTTGGCTACCTTGCTCCCTTTTTCCTTGCACCCACATACGCTAGCTACATTGGCGCCAGCGATCAACAAGGCGCCGCCATCGTCAGTATCATGAGTGGTAAAGATTTTGAAAATCAGCGTGCACAAGCGCCATCAAAACGGGGACGCGCTCATGCCTCTTTTTTTTTTTTTTTTTTTTTTTTTTTACTCTTTTGCAGCCACCAATGCCGTGTGTCGTATCACATTGGGCTATTGCGGCGACAAGTTTGGACGCATCAATACAATGTTTGTGTCCACGTTCTTGTCCGCGCTGTTCTCCATGCTGGTCTGGCAATTTTGCAGATCATATGGCCCCTTTGTCGCATACGGGCTCTTTTTTGGCCTCGTGTCCGGCGCCTTTGTCGCGCTCACACCAGCCATTGCAGCCGACATCATCGGCGTGGAAAACATTCAAAAGGGCATTGGCATGCTCTACTTTGCTACGACGGTCGGCAACTTGCTTGGTAAAAAAAAAAAAGAGAAAACGGGCTTGCGACGCGGTCTGACGCGTCCTTTTTTTTTTTATTTTAGGCACACCTATCTCGGGCCTTTTGCAACAAAACTTTGGTTGGACGGCAACAATCCAATACTGTGGTGCCATGTCACTGGCCGCGGCTCTTGTCGCATTGATCTTGAGACTGTCGCGTTCCTGGGGCAAAAAGAGCGCCTGGTATGCCAGGTATTAATTCGTTTTTTTTTTTTTTTTGGTGATTTTTTTTCTGCATGCTGTCATCATGACCCTTCATTCCCCTCCCCCACCGCTCCCCAACCATGCTTCCATATTTTTTGCTTACTTTCCATCTTCCTCATCGTCTCATCCACCTACAATGTACCATAATAAAACGACATTTCGATTATTTCAGCATCCGTCGCCATGCTCGATGCGCAATGGCTCTCACTAGCTTTCATGTGCATTTCCAAACCTTGTGTAACATTGAATTGCAGAGCCTCCGCCCACTGTTGGCCTGATCTCACGGCCATTTTATCGCGGGAATCGCGCGTTTTACTCATGAACACATTTTAAAAATAAGAAAAAGAGAGTTTAGATTGAAATTGAGGGCGATGTAGATGAGGGACCACGTTGGACTTGCCTTGTGTCAGATGACAATGCATGGATCGAGAGGCAAATTGCAGATGCCAGCGTGCACCCGTCGGACCCCACGTTTTTGAAAGGAACCTCCGCCTTTTTTTCCCCCTTTCCTTTCTTTTTTCCTCCCTCCCTCTCCCTCTTTTCACTTTTTCTCTTTCTTCTTGTTGCCTTTTTTTTTTCTCCACTTGCCACCCGTCTCCGTTCCCTATGCTCCTAACCCTTTTTCTCTATTTAATATACTTTGCTGTCGCCGTCACCCTCTTGTTTACCGTCCTCCTCTATATCTTTCAGTGCGAGCTACTATATCCAGCAGGCTTCCCGCACGGATCTCGATCGGTTGTAAGACGCAACGGACCAGAAACGAACGAATTGGCGGCGCTGACGACGCGATTGTTCTCGATTTTTTTCTTTTTTTTCGATGTTTTCGTCTCTAGGTAGCGCGACCAGTACAATATGACTTGCCCGACAAGGAGGTCACGCTCGAGGCGGCCGACGGCGTGCGTATCCGATCGTATGTCATGATTCAGCGCGGCGAGGAAGTCGCCATCCAATCGCCCACACTGCTTTGGTTCCATGTAAGTTGACGTCGCACAAGCGCAGCGATAGCCCACCCCCAAAACAAAGATCATCGTGCGCCCGTATGCACAAAAAGGGAGAGAGCGACGGCCAGTGCTCAATCCATTGGGGCAAAAAAAAATCATGCTGACATTTTTTTTTTTTTTTTTTCAGAGCCACACGGGAAACATGGTAAAATCGGATTGCTCCACGACAATATAATTACTCATCCCTCTTTTTTTTTCGACTTTTAGGGCCATCGGCTACCCATTGCGCAAGTGTTTTACAAGAAATTCGGCTACAATATTGTCTTGGTGTCGTATCGAGGGTAAAAAAAAAAAAACGTGCACATTGGCTTTGTGCGATCAATTGACACTCACACCTTACTTGGTTTCGCAGGTATGGCTTGAGCGAAGGCAAACCCAATGAAATTGGCCTCAAATTAGATGCCCAGGTAAAGAAAAATCACGAGGAAAAAAAAAGAGGGGGTCTGTGCTCCAAGGCATAAAAAAAGCGGAAATTGAGAGAACGATGAGGGCAACTCATCCTTTTTTTGACATCTCCAGGCGGCGCTCGACTATATTTTGCATCACCCCATCTTACGACACACCAAATTGATCGCGTTTGGCCAGTCGCTTGGCGGCGCCGTGGCCATTGACCTTGTTTCCAAGCAAGAACATCTCTTTAGCGCATTGATCATCGAAAACACGTTCCTCAGCATGGTAAGACACGCGTCTCTGGGGGGCTCAAGGCCATGGCGAGAGCCACGGGGGTCGATTGCGGGGTGGCCATTGGAAGTTGTAAAAGCATTGACCCTTTTTTCCCCCCTTGTTTTAGACGCTTTTGATCCCGCACGCTCTGCCTGCATTGCAGTACCTAGTGTACCTCTGCCACCAAAAGTGGCGGTCGTACCAATTGATTCGCAAGATTCAGCATATACCAATTTTGTTCCTATCCAGCCTAAAAGACGAGCTTGTCCCTGCGTCACACATGGCCAAGTTGCACGATCTCTGCCACACGGACGGCGGCAAGACGTGGAAGGAGTTTGAGCGCGGCACCCATTATGACACGTGCATGCAGGTAATTGAAAACAAAGGGAGCGTCAAAAAGAGATGCAATGTCCAATTCCTTTTTTTTTTTTTATGTTATCATAGCCTGGATACTTTGACGCCATTGCTGAATTTGGTCATGACCACGTCTGGGAGTCGGATTGAGCGCGTTCCTTTTTCTTTTTTAAAACAGCATGTTTCATACCTAATTTCAATTTCTTCATGCATTTGACTGAATTAAAAGAACATTTCACGCCCTCATCGTCTCTAAACGCGTGCAATTAAACGCACTGCTTGCCATTGCCGCATTTGGCATCCGGGACCTCGGGAAGCCAGGCTGTCAAGCGGGCTTGCCGAGCCTTGTGATTGGTGCCTTGCTGCGATTTTCCTTTTTTCCTTGCGACCGAGAAAGGTCTTTTGCATTTCTTTGCCATTCTTTCATCTTTTTTTTTCTCTCGCCCTTTTTATTTATTTATTCCCAATTCCAACATGTCCTCCGCCTATGGCAGCGCCGCAATCCCTAAACCCACGCCAAAGGCGCCCCTGAGCTCCATTCTGCCAATGCAAAAGTCATTGCGCAATGGCGTCCACGCTACATTGCACAGAATCGAGCCTGACAATGAGGCCCTCATTGCTTTCCTTTTCAACCTCGTCAACACCGAAATTGAGGATGGGTACGAACACCAAAAATGAACCTGAAACAAAGCATCAATGCTAGTAATTGGCTCATCTGACGCTTTTTTTTTTCTTGCGCAATTTGCCCCACGATTTAGATCGACCTATCCTCAAGAGAACATCTTTGACATGGACGGGTTCTTGGCCTACTTTTTGGCGTGAGTGATCGAATTTTTTTTTTTTTAAAACGCATCGGCTCATGAAAATGCGTCATTGATCCACAGGTACGACGCATTCGTGCTCGTCAAGGGCGACACAGTGCCCAACAAGGCCGAGGACATGGAGGAGAACGTACTCGGCACCTTTTACGTCAAGCCAAACTACCCGTAAGCGCGGCATAAAAGAAAAAAAAAGGGAGAATCGCTCTATCAACTCACTTTTTACCCTGTTTTCCAGTGTAAGACATGCCACGAAAAAAGGCACCCAAGCGGCATTCTGAGAGACAGAGAGATGGAGATTAGAAAGGGGGAGTTGCAGCGCGAGAGAACACGTCGCGTTGGTGGCCTAACATGCTTTTTAGGGCCGATGCTCACACATTTGTAATGCTGGGTTCTTCACGTCGCGTGTGCACCGTGGCTACGGTGCGGGTGTGGCCATGGGCGAGAGCTTCCCACTGATTGGGGCCACGCTCGGCTACGCGGCATCCGTGTTCAACTTGGTCTTTGCTAACAATGAGGCATCTGTGAAAATCTGGCGCAAACTCGGCTTCACAGAGACTGGCCGTATCCCCAAGGCTGGCAGACTCAACAACAGCCCCGAGCTCGTGGATGCCATCATCTTTTACAAGGATTTTTCTGCTTCAAGTTAATTAAAATACCACTTTTTTCTTCCTCGCCACGGTATTTTTTTTTTTAGATAAAAACAACAATAAAAAATAATTGGCAGGATTTATTGCAACTACAATCATGAGGAGCGACGCTGGGACGTGTCACGGCCATCCGTTCCTCTCGGCCAAAAGTGTTGGGTAATATATAGTGTAGAAATTCGAGTCAAAGCGGGCGAAAAATAAAGAAAAAGCGCAAAAAGCGGGGACGCGGGTGTCGATCCTTGTTTATCCAGACGTGGTGGGCGCAGGGCTGCTGCCGCCGCTGTTGTTGTGCTGCTGGGTACCAACGACGGAACCTAATGAGTGAAAAAAAAAAATAAAATCAAAAAACGAGCCCATTTGATGCCAATTCTTGCGATTATTTCTTTGCCAAGGCAGCGGGCATGCTTACCGATGATGATGCCCAGAATGACGAGAATCGTGACGCCAATGATGATCTTCCACTTGAGATCCTTCCACCACATGCGCTTTCGTACTTGATTGGCGCCTCGGCGGAAGTGGCCGGCCGTCGACTGCAAATCCTCTATCGTGCCGGCAAAAAAGAAGCAAGGTCAGTCGCCTTTTTCATGGCAGAATAGCCCCCAATGACAATCCTTACAAGCACACCGTGGCTCCAATCCCACCCATTACCATCTTTTTTTTTTTCCACAATAATCCACTTGTTTTTTCCATTTTTACTTACCAGTCTTTCCTCGCAAGTCGTCAAGACGCTCACCACGCTGCATCACCTTGTCGATGTTCTCCTGCATGATGTTCACCACCTCGTCGACTTGCTGCTGCACTTGTTGTGTCTTTTGAGGGCCCTGCGAGCTGTTGCCGCCTTGCAGGCTGTTGTTTGGCACATATGGGTCGTAGGGAGAAGCCATTGTTTGTTTTTAGTAGAATCAAGAGATTTGAAAAAGAAAAAAGAAGAAGGGGTAAAAAGAAAAAAAAAAGAAAAGTAATGGGAAAAAAAAAAAAAAAGGGCCAAGACCACTACCGCCCTAGCGCACCAAATTCTTTTTTTGTCACGGGCTGCATCTGAATCTCCGCCAAGCCCGCTGGCGCTTCACATCCCCATTGGTCGATCCGTCCGGCCTGGAAAAGGACCAAACCAAGACCCAAAAAAGGCACGCCCCATTCCCAGCCAAAGTGGCTCATGCGCACATTTTGTCATTGATTGCGCGGACCACCTTCAATGTGGGACAACGTGGCCCACGGTCTCAATCCTTCGAATCCAAAGGCATCTGAGGAGATCGTACAGAAAAGGATGAAAAAGCGGGAAAAATGATTTATCACTCAAATGATGGCATCTTTTGCTGGCGGAATCGATGCTTTATCAAAGGAAGCACCAAGTGCAGGATGTGGATGCTATCGGCGGTCACGAGGAATGACGTCTGTGCAAGACGCCCAATCATCTCAATGGCCTATCAATTTTAAATGGGGATACAGGCACCATTGGATCAGCAAGGATCACTCATTGCAAGCGCCATTGTTTCTCGGCAGTCTCTTGGCCATCGCATGATTCTGGTTTTCATCTTGCGATATCGTGGTTTACGTGTATCGTTTTGACATTTAACTCGTAAATCGACATTTTGCTCATTTCAAGCTATTCATTTCAATTAAATAATGTCCTTTCCATTGTAGTATTATACGCTTTGTTGTGAAGGTTTCATGTTGTGCATTAAAACCAGAGAATGATAGATGGCGGACGAGAAATTTCGCGAAAAGCATTTCTTTGTAGTATTTTGGTTCATTTACAATGAAATAGAAGCCTGCAAGGCTATCTTTTCTTGCACCAGCAAATCCATGTGTTTCTCGTTCAAATGAGCCCATCCGTCAAGTGCTGCGGTCACAGGATGGCGAGCAAACACGATTTTCGAAAATCACGGATTTCCCAAGGGATACAGTCAGCAGGAAATTCGAGAAATTTAGGTCCTCAGATCGCCACGCCATTCAACCACATGGTACATCGCACATCAGAACCGACCAAAACACAATAAAATACACGATTCCATTGATTGATTTTCGCGTAAAGCGAAAAAAGCTGCGAATTTTTAGCTCACGGTAAAGTCAACGAAAAATTGCCGCAGTGCCTCGTAAGTTATCTCGTCAGAAAGACCACGATGTGAAGGGCCCACGGGCGTCGGTGATCTGTGAAAAAAGATGGTTTTTGGCAGAGTTTACGCGAAAGCAAAGTTAAGCCTGAAGATTCGACGCGTGATAAACCGCGTCACGCCTCGCGTGACACGCGCCGGGTTCTACTCAAACCCATGCACACAGGGTCTCACTTGCTAGTGGACGCGTTGGTGCGGTTCAAAGGACGCGTTTTTCCCGTGCAATTCGCGATTGAAATTTAATTTCAAATCTCGAATTGTTCGTCAACCAGCAGGTCGACCCCACACTATTTTGGCATTTTTCGCGGTTTCGCCATGCGATTCTTTTTGTGGGAGAGTTTGACGCCATTCTGAGGACCTGATTTTTCGATTTTGGTTTTGGAGCTCGGCACACCTGTTTTCTCATTTTGCGCGTTGAGCTTCACAACGACTTGCTACGGCCGCAAGCTGCGCCCCGGTCAGTGTTTCCAGGCTGCCGCTTTATATTGAAGCGCGTTGCAGGGCTTTGCATCGCACCGTTGGCAAGCTGCGCCATGATTTGGCCTTAAAACAATCACTTATAGAGCAACTTTTTGAAATCTCGTTTAAGAGACCCTCTATTTGAGCCAGATGATGATGGACACTGGACTCAAATTATTTTGAATTTTCCTGCGATGGGTCAGTACAATCTTCCGGCATTGCGGGGAAAGTGTGAAACAGCAGCCAATCTATTCTTTTTTGCGTTTCCCTAAAACAAAGCAGATTTCCGCAGAAGTTTTTCACTCTTCCGGTTTGAATGAGCTCTTGGCAAAAAGCAATTGGATGAAAAAATCGCGATCGTCCAAAGGGTGATCGTCCAAAAGCACAGAAAAAAAATTGTCTTTTGACACCGCTGTGCGCAGCCATGGTAAGTTGGTTTAACCTTTCATCTGATCAAATTCACGCTCCGCTTGGAGAGCCAGGCATGTGCACATAAAAGTGCACTGCTCTTTTTTTTTTTTGGGCTTGCCTTTTTTTCTCTCTTTTTTCATTTTTTCAATGCTTTTGCGGACAAGAGCGACGCCGCTCTGTGTCAAGCGCTTGTACCATACACGATACAATGGATATTGGTCCCTGATACTCGAACAGGCGACGCCAACCAAGCCACTGCCGTCGTTGCCGGCGTCGCCACGACCAACAACAGCCTTGCCACCACCCACAACGTCACAAACACAACAGCTGACGGCCTCGCCGCCTTCTCAGGAGGCCCTGACGTCTGACCTGCACGACCAACAGCAACCGCCACGGCCGCAATTTGTCTGGCTGCGCGGTGAGCAGCTCGCAATCCCACAAAAACCGCCACCCGCCGAGAATTGCTGCATGAGGCAAGTCCACCGCGACAACAAAGCACCTATCTGACCCTTTTTTTCTTTCTTCATTTCTGGTCTCTAGTGGCTGTGCCTATTGGTATGCGATCGTCGATGACCCAAGAAAAAACAATGAAATTCATCGTTTTTTTCTTGATTTTTGCTAGTGTGTACGATATTTACGAAGAAGACATGGACACGTACCGGGAAGAAATGGAGCAATTGCGGCAGCGGTTCAGTGACGCGGGCGAGCCTTTGCCCGAGGCACTTCAGGGCGGCAAGTCAGGCGGCCAGGCCGATGATGACGACGACGATGACATGGATCCGACCATGCGCGCCTTTCGCGCCCTCGAAAAAAAGCTGGCAGCCTCGTGATACCCTCGCAACCCGATTACACATTAGAGTACCATTAAAACAACATTTGGATGCAATTGGCGTCTTTATTAATCATGTTTTGCGTGTCTTTCAAAAGAAGCAGGATATCAATTGGAATTTCAGTAAAATACAAGGCCAAAGAAGAATTAAAAAAAAAAATAGGCACGAGGGATCGACGGAAAAAAAAGGGGAAGGGGTGATCTATACAGGTACAATTGTGGTTTAAAAAAAGGGAGTGGAAACAGAAAAAAAAATCTAGCTCCAGACGTCTTCTTGGTAGCGTCCAGAGGCGCGCAGCTGCTTGACAAAGGCATTGGCCTTTTCTGGGGTGCGGTCACCAAACTGTTGTGCCAATTCGACAATGGTTTCATTGACACATTTTGCCATGGACTTTGCGTCGCCACAAACGTAGATGTACGCGCCCTTTTGAAGGAGGTTCCACATATTTTCGCCATGCTCCTTGAGGCGGTGCTGCACGTACACTTTTTGATCGGATTCGCGCGAAAAGGCAGTGATCAGGCGCGATTGGCCATTGTCGTCGCCATCGGCGAGCAATTTGAACAAGTCGGGCCATTCGTCGTCGTACAAAAAGTCTTGTTGCGAGTGTCTGCAGCCAAAGAACAGGATAGTGGGGCCCACGGCGCGCCCGTCGCGTTTGATGGCGGCGCGTTCACGCACAAATCCACGGAATGGCGCGACACCGGTGCCGGGGCCAATCATGATCACAGGCAGGCTCGTGTTGCGTGGCAATTTGAATTGCGAGCGGCGCACGTGGACAGGCAGCTTGCACAATTGGCCTTTGACAAACAACGCATTGCGCGGACCGGCAAGATCATAGTCGGGTATGGCGGGCTCGACGTCCAATTGGTGTTGCGCCGCATGGATCCGGTACAAGTAATTGGTGTTGACGCCGTAAACAGTTCTTTCCGGGGTGGGCTCCGGGTTGTACGCGAGCGTGACGGCCGTGGCCGAGATGTTGGTCGGCTGTTCCTTGGCCGACGACGAAATCGAGTAATAACGAGGCTGCAGGCGCGACACGCACTCGACAATCAGGTCAAACGGCACATTGGCAAACGAGGCGGATGGGTCGTCGGAGTTTGAAAGCACGTATTCGAGGACTTCGCCGAGATTACGCACGGCATCGCTGACGTGCAGCTTGTAATGGTCCTTGTCCGAGGCTAATTGCTGCAGTGCATCACGCACCGCGTCATTGGGTGCGAATTCCACGAGCGACGCCAGCGCCGCGCGCGACGGAATGGCACAAATATCCAAGTAATGTGAGAAAATGGCCCTGTACGAGCTTGGGGTCGGGAATGGATGCTGCTTGGACGCGGCGGGATCCGTCGCTTGCACCTTGACCACCGAATCCAGTTGGTCGCCAAGCCCCAGCAGCGATGCAAGACGTGAAATCTGCTCGGAATTGTTCGTCGGCCAAATCGCAACGTGGTCACCCGTCTGGTACGACAAATTCGTCCCCGAGATGTCAATGTCCAAATGCAGACAATGACGATCACTGCCTTGTTTGAACAATTGTCGACTCGACAAAGGCGCATTGTACGGCCGCTTGGCGTCATAAATCACTTCCCTATCATAAACCAAAAAAAAAAAAAAATGAGCCCAAATGAGTCCCCCAATGGCATTCCAATTTTTCCCCCCCTCAATGGGCTAAAAATTACTTTGCATTGGATTTCTCGGCCAATTCGCCATAGTACACGTCCTTTTCGTCAAACGAGGTCAGTGGATCGACACCAAAGGCGGGCTCGCGCGGCCCAGCGCGCGCACTATTCTCATCGACGCCCAAGGCCTTGCAAAACGCGGGCCACATGGTGTCTTGCCACGCAAGAAAGTCCTCCTCGAGCGAGCTGTCATCGTCGCCCTCGCCGCGCTCGCCAATGCGCTCGGCACCGAGGCTCGTCAGCTTGTTGTCGAGACTGCGCGCCACTTCGTTATAGTGCTCGTACGTCTTGTTGCCTAAACCAAACACAATATATCGCAATTGCTTCAATGGCTTGTCCGACCCGTCCATCGATGAGAATTGCGGCGCATCGTTCATCAACATCTCCCAAAAATCGACGGCATTGTCCGTGGGCTCGCCTAAAAGTAGATGAAAAAAGATGAAATTTAATAAATGCCATCGTCTGTGCAACCATGTGGGGCATTACCTTCGCCATAGGTGGCCATGACAAACACGGCGAGCGAGTCGTTTGGCAGCGTGTCAAGGTACGTCAGGTCAAACAGCTCAATGTCGGCCGTCATGGCATTGACGCCATATTTCTGATGACAATCCTTGGCAAGCCGAGCTGCAAAATCCTCGGCCGTGCCTGTCTGAGAGCCGTAAAAGAAGATCACGCGACGATCCTAATGCAAAAAAACAAAAAAAAAATGAATACAAATGAGCCCTTTTATTGCTCAGCAAGTCGCCTTATCGCATTTTTTTACCTGCTGCTGCATCACTTTGACAAAGTTTCTTTCGGGCTTTTTGGGCGAATTGGTCACTGTCGAGGCATTGGACGACGTGGGCGACGCCGTGCGCGTGTTGACAGCCGTAGCGCCAGCGTCTTGCGACGAAAAAAACACCTTGCGCGTGAGCCACGCAATAACACCAAGGCCAACGGTGCCAAGGACAATCATATCCATGCTGGCTCGTAGCCGACGAGTCGGTTGGCTGGTCATAATACCGGAATGGAAAAAGAAAAAAACGAAAAAAAAGCAAAAAAGCTGAAGAAAAGGAAAAGAAGAAGTCAGTCTGTCTCCCCCACATCATCCGTTCCTTTTTTTTTTTCTGCTCCAAAGCCTATGTTTAAACCCCGCAATGACCGGCACAATCATATGAAGACTAGCCATGTCACCCAAGACAATCAAATCAAGGGCACCTTGTCCATCTTGGCTCAAATCCCATCCCACGGTTGCTTCTTTTGTCCTACACCTGATTTCATCTACTTTGGCATGAACTTCACAGCCAAAACCAAGCCGCAATTTTGCTCGGCTTTCTTCAAAACAGAGAAAGACGCGCAGCCCATCGCTCAAAAACAAAAGTAAAAAAAAAACTTGCCAGCCAGAGGGGCAAAGCTGACGTATGTTCAATTGTGACAAGAAAGGCAACGTTGGGGTTGCAAAAAAAAGGCGGCCCACATGCCCGCCAGCGACGCATGCCGTGAAAATGAAAAAAAGGCGGGGCCAATCTTTTGATCTTTTTGCGCCCTTTTTTGATTTGACATCCACCAACCACGTTGCAACAGCCCGCCATGCAAGGGGGGCCATGCCGACGAATGCCACAAAATAAACACTAAAAAGATGCGCCGTCCACCTTGCATGAAAACAAAAAAAAAAAAAAAGATGGGGAAACCCATGCAATTGGGTTCCTACCATGGCCATCGCCCTTTCCCCCTCCCCCCGCCAGGTGTACTTTGCTACCATGAACACATTGTTCCTTGGATCCATTGGTAGATCTTGCTACGTATTCCGATCGCTGCTTCTTTTTCTCTCTTTTACCCCTTAATTTGAAAAAAAAAGCACATGGCGTGTTCCATTGTCATCATTTTTTTTTTACCCTTCACTCCCCGCACGCCACACCGTGCTAAAATTTGGCACTAATGCTTCCCCTGCCTCCCCAGCTGTCACCATCAGCCCGAGATTTCATCTTTTCAGATGAAAAAAAAAAGCAAAACATTTGGTCACGGGGCATCTCGTTGTCTTTTTGCGGGGAACCTCTCGCCAAATGGATGGGGGGGGGAAGCGTGCAATGCCTGATCCATTTTTGCTGAATGGCACGGTGTGCACAAGCAGAAAATAATAAAAAAAAATCAGGAACCAATGGGAATAAGACGGCCCGTCGACCCGGTGCGCGTGCCTCGCGCCTTCTTCCCCCACGCGGCCAGGTGCCTGCAACGGAATTGGCATGTCTTGCATGAGGTGCGTCGAGGAAAAAAAAGTTGCCAATGGTACGCGGCAATCGTGGGAATTGCCATGGCAACGACTGCGCACACCCGTCAGCGCCAATTGCCCATCTCAGTTGTGCCATTAAGATGCTACTCCATGGTGCGCTGCTCTCAGGAAGACCAGGTAGCTTCGATGCTCGTGCCCAATCAAAAATCGGAGGCATCTTTTTTTTTTTTTTTTTTTACGCACTTTATCTATTTTCATAGCATTGACCACTCGAGCATCATAAAAGGACACTGGAGAAGCGCATTCGATTCTTGCTTTTATATATAGCGTTTGCCTTGGCTGGATAATAATCGACGCGAAATGAAAGAGAAAAAGCGCTTTATCACGCGTCAATGCCACCGCGACGCCATTTTTACCATCATGAGGTCCATGGCATCAGGTGTGCGAGGATTGTACCTTGTGAATGAACCGTGCCCCATGTCGGAACAAGGTCTTAACGAGCCACAATGATCAAAGAAAGTGGGGAAAAACTCGTATTTGAAAAAACTAGTTTGAAAAAAACGATTGCCAATTCGGTGTGAGCGTTGACATGAACACTATCGCGCCATGTTTCCCGAACTCTTGTGCAACGACGCGAGCGACAAAGATGCAGCTTTAAACCCAGAGTCCATCAAGAAAAGATCAAGAAATGCGCTGATTTTGCCTTTTTGGCGCCCATCCAGAATTGAAAAAAAGTACATTTAGCTCCTTTTTTATAATACAAGAATACAGGATGATCTACAATGAGCAATTGGGGAGATGGGGGACGGGGGAACGAAATTACAAGGTCTTTTCATAGGCGATGGCGGCCTCAAAAGCCTTTGCAATCTTGGCCTTGACTTCGTCCGAGACCTCGCGCAGAGGGCAGCGCGAGGGACCACCATAGTTGTTGAAGGAATCCAGGCCACCCTTGATGCCGGGAAGACCATAGTAGCGGCAGAGAACATTGTCGGGCTCGACCAATTGCTGCTGCAACTTGACAGCCTCGGCATGCTTGCCCTGCTCATACAGAGTTTGCAACAAGACGCAAGACTTGGGCAACAGGTTACCCAAACCAACAATGCTGCCCTGCGAACCAACAGTCAACGCAGGCAAGGCAAAGTTCGTGGAGCCAGCCAGCAAGTTGAAACCTGATTATACAAATATAAAAAAAGAAAAAATAACGAAAAATGAGCATCCCCTTTTTTTTTTCTCACGCAACCGGTCCAATTGCTCTCCCCTGGATCGCGTTTTCCCAGATCCCGTGGTCCATGCAGAAATTTGGGGGGGGGTTCCTTACCAGTGCCTTCCGTCTTGATGGCCAAGCCGCCAACCTTGCCAATGTTGCCATCGGTGCCCTTGATGGCGGCAATGTTCTTGTGCTGCGCGAGCTTGGCAATGACAGCTTCGCTGAGGTCAATGCCCTGGGTGACACCAGGGTAGTTGTAGATGATGATGGGAATGGGCGACTCGTCGGCAATGCGCTCGAAAAAGTCAATGTGCGCTTGATCATCCATGCTGCCAACATAGTACGAGGGCGGCAAGACCATCGCGTATTGAGCACCGGCGGCGGCGGCATCCTTGGTCAACTTGAGCGTCGCGCGCACGGAACCCGAGCCCGTGCCAGCAATGATCGTCAAGGAAGGATCATACTTTTCCACAAACTTCTTGGTGTGCTGCACAACCTGGACGCGCTCATCATCGGTCAAGTGCACCGCCTCGCCACTCGAGCCCATAATCACAAGGCCAGCAAGACCCTTGTTCGACAAGAAAGCAATGTGCTTCTCAAGAGCTTCAAAGTCCAAATCTTCATTGGCCAAGAAAAAATTGGGGATGGGCACATAGACGCCAGACGCAATACGAAGAGGAGCAGGAGCCATGGTTGAGATTGTGATTTTTTTTAAAAAAAAAAAAGTGTGTGGGGAAAAGTGAAAAAAGAAAGAAAAAAGCGGGGAAATCACACCATCTTGCTAGTTTTCGTTTTTTTATACGACTGGGTCGAGCGGGGTGCGCCGCGTCAGGGCCTCTCGGCGAATAAACAGCTTGGGAGACCCCCTATTTCCCCGAGAATTTTTGTACCCGCGCATCCGCAGAATCGGGAAAGCGTTAGCACGGTTGTTTCAGGGTCCCTTCCCCCCTTTTTTTTTTCCCTCGTCCATCGGCTGTGCACCTCGTGCTCAATGATGGGTCCCCGAGAGGACGGCAATTGGCTTGATTGTCCTGTGGTGGTCAAGAAGAAAAAAAAAGAAAAAAAGAAAAAGAGCCATCATGGCCTCATTTCTTGTTTTTGTCGTGCCATCTTGATTGCTAGGCCATCCGACTCGTTAAGGTTTGCAGCCTAGTTGCCAATTCGTGCTCTCATTGAGCGGGGTCCAAGCTTATGTGAGCAACGTGTCCCGTTAAAGGACGGTCTGTCACCCAGGTGTCCTTTTTTTGGGGGTGGGGATCTGGCGGACGCGCTCTTTTTTTCTGTTCCTTTTCTCCTTGATAAGCTTGAGCAATGTTACTTTTAGTGTACTAATACATGGAATCATGGGGGAGGGGGTGTAAAAAGGCATAAAAAAAGAAAAAAAGAAAAAGTGGCAAAGCTGCGCAATGAATTGGGGTGTGCGGGGGATGAGATGAAAAAAAAAAATGAAGAGTTAATAAATAGGTCTAAACGGAGATGGTCTTGAAAATGTTGAAGCCCGTGTTTGAGGTGCTGAGAACGCAGCCGGGGATCTGCTTGTGCCAGTGCAATTCCTTGATCTGGTTTTGGCCCTGATGCACAAAGAGCAGCTGCGGTGGCACCTCGACGCCATTGGCGGCAATGCGGCCCTCCTCTTCCGTGTCGGGCTCCACAGACAGGTCCCAGAGCGTCAATTGATCGTCATCGCCCGAAACAGCCAAAATCGACTCTTCCGTGTGGTGCCATTCAATGGACGTGATGGGCGCGTGATGCCACTTGAACGAGGCCACAGGCGACACGCCGCCACCGCTAAAAAGTAGGGGGAAAATGGAATTGTGAGCGTGTTTTGTCGTTATTTTTTTTTTTTAAAAAAATATGAAATAAAATTATACCTCTTGAATGTGCGCAGATCCCATACGCTAAAGGAGCCATCGTCATGGCCGGATGCCAACAGGTAGCCTGCCTTGCGGTTCCATGTCATGACATTGACGTCGGACTGGCTGGCGTGGATGCTGACGGCGGATTTCTTTTTGGAGCGCATATCCCAGATTTTGATGGTTTGATCGGCCGAGCACGAGGCAAAGACGGTGCGCTCCGAAGGAGACCATTGGATATCTTCGACGGATGATTTGTGCTCGCGGAACGCGGCATTCTCGGTCTGCAGGACGCCCTGGGGCGTGATGGTGGTATGGTAGATGAGACCCGCATTGTCGCCCGTCAGCAGCTTGCCGGCATCGAGCGGCGACCAGTCCATGGCGTAGCCCTCGTGGCGCCCGTGCTGGTGCATGGCCAATGGCTTGTAGTTTTTGGGCAGCGGCGTCCCCGGCACGTCCAGGCTCGAAACAAACGGATCCAGGTCGTACACATAAACTTTGCCCGTCTCGGACCACGTCGCCGCCAAATGCTTGCCAGATTGAGGCATCACACGCACGCGGTTCACGCACCCATTGTGCGCAACCGATCGGTGCTCGAGCACGGGATCCTCATCGAGCGCGTCGTCATCATCCTCGTCTTCGTCTTCTTGTTGCGTCTTTTGCATATTCGACATCTTCATCACAACCACCTCATTGTCCCGCACACCAGGCACAGACGTGCCCGCCGCGACATAGGCCGTCGCAGGGAACTAGAGAGCGAAAAAAAAGAAAAGAAAAAAAAAAGAGAAAAGTTGAGAAAAAAAAATGCGATTTCATCGTGCAACGCGGTGCTTTTTTTTTTTTCTCTCTTTTTTAGGCAACTTACGTTTTTACGCTCGTCGCCGAGGTTATCGTTGAGAATGTCAAAGCTCAGGAAGGGCAGGCGCACGTCCATATTATGCAGCATCACATACACGGAAGGGTCGGCCTCAAGCACCTCGCCTTCTTCCAGCGGCTGGCCCGGCAGGTACATTTTCAGATCTTGCGCATCTTCGTCGTCGTCGTCTTGATCTTCTTGCATAGGCTCGTCCACGTCCATACCTGAGCAAAAAATAAAAAAAAAAAAAAAAGAAGGAAAAAAAAAAAAAACGTAAATACCATGAAAAAAGCGCGTTTTGACTAGGTCGACCCGCGTCGTGACGCGTTGTCCACGTGCCAAAAGTGTCGTTCTGGTCTTTTACCTTCACCGTCTTGATCAACAGGCTCCTCGACGACGTTTTCCTCTTCAAACTCGTCCTCCCAAGCGTCTTCAAACTCGCCCATTTCATTTTCAGTGGCCTGGTGGCGGCTGGCACCACCCAGAACAGCCTTGGCCTCGGGAAGGTCCTCGGGATCAGCATGGCGTTTCGACATTTTTATATAAAAAGACGAGAAAAAAAGTCAAAAATAAAAAAAAGAGAAAAAAAAAATCTAAAGACGCCCTTTTGAATTTTCTGCGGCAGCTGAATTTAAACGCACAAGCCGTCCATCAGGTTTGGACAGTCGCCCGGGGCAAATTGGGCCCGGGCAAGGCCATTTGGCGCTAAAAAAAATTCATGCAGCGCCGACGGCATAAAAAGGCGCGCCACGCCGCCAAAAGCTTGCCTTTTTCTTTTTTCTTTAGTTTATTTTATCTAATATCATTTCATTAGTAAGTTTATCCATCCATCCATCCATCCATTTGTTCCATCCACAGCAAACGTGCTCATCCATCCATCCTTTTTTAGTGAGAGATAAGTGGAAAAAGAAGAGACAAAGACGTCTTAAGGTAAAGCCCATCCCCATCCCTCATTGCGCGCAAAAAGAACGTGTTGCTCATCTCTTTCATTTTTGTCACGTGTAGGCCAAGAGAAAGAAAATGAGAGCTCGTTCCAAATAAACAGCTCGCCTGTCATGCCATGACGCCCAAGAGTAACAAGTCTCGCTGGTGTGCGTCTCAAGTCCACTACCAATTGGTCTCGGTCCTCGTGGCTCTCTCCAAAAAGTCATTGTTCCCTCTGTCATTGCAAATCAATCCCCTTGAATAAAGCAGACTAGTCTCTTTCTTCCATCATAACTTTTTTTGTGTATAATGAGCCTGTGTTGCCTCTTTTTACCCGTCCAAGCGTGTGCGTGTCCCGTGTGGCGTCCATGTCATTGAGAAGTTGCGCAGTAAGGTTCGTTGTGTGCTGAGCCACCAAAAAAAATGGCCTTTTTTGTAAGTCACGGGCCACAACGCGAGGCATGCTCATATCCATGGGATGCCACGCCTCCAGACGACCCTCAAGTCTCTCTATTCCAAGGACATGGGATGCCATTGAGAGCGCGCATCACGCCCCAAAGGACTCCAAAAGCCATATTGGGGGCCCTTTTTTAAAAGGCCCACACGCTCAATTTGATTGTTTCAACCTTTATTTAAAATCAAACAGGGGAAGGGGAAGGGGAAGGGGAGGGGAGCAAAGGGCAAGGGGATGGGGGGAAAAGGGAGTGTGTAAGTAAAAAAAAATAAAATTATAATGCTTTGGGGGGATGAAAGGGAGAGGGGAAGGGGAAAGGGGAAAGGGAAAAGGGGGAGGGGAGACTGTGCTTGGATCAAATCAGGCCCGGGTGATCAGCAAGCAACGTTCTGTTGCAACAAAAGTGGGGGGATTGGGGGGAGGGGGAGGGGAAACAGACACAAAGAGAGAGAGGGAAATACAATGTTGTATGAATACAATAAAAAAAGGCACTGAGGAGGAGGGGGGGTGGGAGGATGGGGGAGTGAGAGTCAAGAAGCAGAGAGTGAGAGAGAAAGGGCTTTTTTTGGTGTGCGGGTCTGGGATGTCTTATTGACAAGCAAGCTTGATCATTTCACGCGCCCATCGAATGGTATCCTTTGTGGCCTTGCTAACATATCGTCGGCTCCTGACTTCCTTTAGGAATTGGACCACCCACTCGGCACCCAGGTACGGCTTGGCAGCGGTGCCCATCACCTCGGCAATGTCACTTTAAAAAAAAAGAAAAAACGCGTTCAATCGCACAATTTCGCGTTTTTTTTTCCGTTTCACGGTGTTCTTACCCAAGCAGACCCACCAAAGCGCGATCCAAATCGTCATTGGAGGGAACAAGCGTCATGGAGCCCACGAATTGGACAATGGCTGGCATGTAGTTTTGGAGCATCATGACTAGAAAAGAAGAAAAAAGAAGAAGAAAAATGACGAATGCGTGAGGTTCTTTCGCTCTCTCTTTTTTCTTTTCTTTTCTTTTCTTTTTTTACCATTGGGCGAGGTACGCATGCCCTGGATGATGCCGACATAAGCCTCGACGACGGCCTCCATGAGAATGTTTGAGAATTCAATGAAATCAGGGTCGCTGTCGGGCGAAGCGCGCATGGCAGCGGCCTGGTTGAGGACAATCATGGTGACCTCGACATAGGGCTCGAACTTGTCGCCGACGGCCATGGCAATGTCGCCAAAGCACGAGAGGATGGTGGGCTTGACCGAGGGATGTAGCAATGGATTGCTGATGAGATTGGCGAGGATCTGCATGAATTCTTGGCAATAGTGGACGGCATTGGGGCCGAGTGCGCGGAAAATGTCGCCGACGTTGCCCAGAGCAATGGAGATGAGCTGGTATTCTTGGGCATTTTGCAGCGCGTTGAACAGAATCGGCACAAACGCTTCGGCGTAGCGGCTAAAGTCGGTGTCCAGCACGGCTGTCATCGCACTGATCAACAGCAGCGCGTCCTCGGTCGTCGTCGTCTGGCTGGATGCCTTGGACAGCAATTGAAGCACAACCGTCATGATGCGGTCAGACACTTGCGCAATGTCCTTGGGCAAACGGCGAATGCTGTTGGTCAACACGCCAAGCAGACTCGATTGCAGCTCGTTTTGATTCGCACGGTCATCCTGACCGAGGATCTGGTTCTGCAAAATGGGAAAGATAAAAAAAGATCAGCTCAAAATCCATTTTTTCCTCTTTTTTCCTCTTTTTTTCCTTTTTTTTTCTCTCTTTTTTTTTCTTTTTACCTCGGCAGCAATGCTTGCCTCGAGACGGTCAAGGATGGTGAGAACGACCTCTTGGACCAAGGGAATACAGTCGTCGGCCGAGAAGATGATGAGTGAGGACATGGCCTCGTAGGCGGACGTGCGGCAATTGGACTCGTTTTCCGTGCATTGCTGGGTGAATTGGAGCAGGGCCTTGATGATTGTGTCGAAATAGCGCGAGAGCGTGCCTGTAGGCTCGCTGTTGCCCAATGGCGTGCCAATCTCGTCGGCCAGGTTCATGAGCGCCCAGCAGCAGTTGCCAACAATGCGCGGGTTGTCTTGCAGACCCTGCAGAATCGCGTGCACAAGCGCGTCAAGGTGCAGCTCCACATTGATCGACTGCGCCAGGTGCTCGCACACACGTCCAAGCGTCCACGCAACAGTGTCGCGCACATTCGGCACAGAATCGCGCATCATCGAAATCAGCACCGTCAGCGCCTAAAGAAAAAAAAAAAAAGAGCCGTGAGCAACGTGGAAAACAAAAAGGAAAGAGAGAGAGAAAAAAAATGAAGAAGAATAAAAAAAATAAAAAATTACCTCGTCCACCAGACTCTTGAGCATGGCGGGATCGGGACCTTCGAGGATAGAGCCAAATGCCATGACGGCGGCCTCGCGTGCGCGCCAATCTTGGCTCTGGATGTTCTCAGAGACGAATCGGACGACGGGCGACACAATCTCATCACCGACGCATTGAGCAAACAGCGCCAAACATGTGGCAGCCGCCATCGACACGTTCCATTCGTCTTCATCCTCCTCCTCTTCTTGCTTGGTCAGCAACCACAAAAGCACAGGAACAACGTCGCGCTGGGCCTGGCGCGCAAAGTCGTACAGCACACGGTCGCAGACATTGCCATTGATCTCCGCCTATCACAAGAAATAAAAATGGTGAGGATCTTGTCCTTTTTGTATCTTTTTTTTTCGATCCTACTTGTTGAATGTCGATACGGATGTCCAGCTCGTCGTCACACACCGTCGACCAGAATTCAATGGCTTGCAAGGCAACATTGGGCTCGGGGTCATTCATTCCAGAAACAGTCAGCTACAAAAAAAAAAGAGAGTCAGGCCCGTGTCGCGTGTTTTTGCCATGGAATCATCGATTTCTTACACCAAAGAGGGCCTTTTCCATGTAAACGTGCATCATCATGTAGTATTGTTGCATGATGCGGACCATGCACTCAAAGGAGGCGACCTTGACATCGACGGACTCGCTCTGCGTGCCTTCGCACACGACTTGCATGATGATGTTGCGCTCGCCCTCGCGTTCAAAGTGGGTTTTGATGAATTCAAGCGAATTGTTGAGTGCCTTGATCGCCTCGAGACGCACCTCTACGCTCGTCTCCTCCTTGCGTGCACCTGTCACCACCGCCGTCAAAATGTCGCTCGATTGGTCCATGAGCGCTTCATCCTGAACTTGCTCGCAAATGAAGCCAAACGTCATCATCGTCGCCTTTTTCAGCGACACGTTCGTCGTGCTCGTCACGCTCGCAAGCAGCGACGGAATCAAGTCATCCCATTGGCGATGCGGCAGCTCGACCGCAGCAACAGCGGCAATTGACTAGAGAGCGAGAGGAAAAAAAAAAGCGTCAGCCCCGTTCTCGTTCAATTAGGAAAAGGCCGTTTTCCCCCTTGTCCTCCTAAGCTTTTTTTTTCTGGGCTCAATTGCGCGTCAATTTACCTGCGCCACGGACGTGCTCGCTTGCTTATCAGGCGTCGCCAGCGTGCCAACCAGCTAAATTACGATAAAAAAGAATGAATATGTGCTTTTTCTTTGTTCTTTTTTGTTTTTTCGCTTACGCCGTCCTTGATTTGGCGGCGCACCGCCTCGTCGACTTGCAGCCAGCGGTGGATTTGCTCTTCGTGCGTCGCGTGATCCTATTGTTTGGCAAAAAAAAAGAAGCATTAAAAATGGGTCCATTGGCAAAAAAGGTGCGCGATTTTGAGCTTACCTTGGCGGTCAGGGTGTTCTTAAAGGCAAGACCGGCGGCATGGCGCACATGGTTGGGGACTTGTTCGTTGATCAGGCACTGGGAGAGCGCTTGGATGTATTGCGGCTATAGAAAAGAGATCAAGCGTGAGTAAAAGACAAAAAAAAGGCGCTTTTTTTCTTGTCTGTGTGTGTTTTGTGCTGGACAACACTTACGTAGTTCTCTTGGCGGAACAGTTCCAGCTTTTGTCGAGCATCCTCCAGCGTCGCCTGATCTAAGCGTGTAAAAAAAAAAAGAAAAACACGTTAGATGAAGGGGTCCGCCAAACAACTTAGGATCTTACCAGGCGATAAGGTATTGGCCAAAAGGGTGGTGATATCCATGTTGCAGAAAGGAACGAGATCCAAAGAGACTGGACAGATCCACAACAAAAAAAGTGTAGAAAAAACAAAAGGTCAAAGATGAGTGCGTGGTCCTTTTTCCCACCGTGAGGGACGAGTGGCCATCCATCGAAAGCACGCCCAAGCAACAAGGGCATGCCCGTGGACCATGTCGCTTACCTTTTTTCTGTAGCGTTAGCAAAGTTAGGGTGGAATAAAAGCCTTCTCTTCAAACAACAAAGAAAAAAAAAAACCTCCTTTTTTGTAGTAAGAAGAAAAAAGAAAAGAGGAAGAAAATAGGCGTAGCCTGAAAAAAAACACAGACGCAAAAAACAGAACGGCAGAGCGCGCGCCTGCGGCATTTCAATTCCTCTTTTTTTTTTTTCCTCAGTCCTTCTTTGCACACGGCCTTGTGTCTGCAAATGGCGCTGCTTTTTTTATTGTCACAGGTATCTACGCGCGCTGTTCTTCACTTTTTGGTCAAATTGCGCGCTTGTAATCTGGCTATTCTTCTCATAAAAGGGATTCAACAGCACCTAACATTGGAAAACAATCAGTCTCGCCGCTCATCTGCCATTGGGCCGCTTTCCGACTCGAACCTTACCTTGATATACTGCTCATACACTTCATTGAAAAAGTTCTTGATGCTGTCCTCGGACTTTTGGTCATGCAGAAGCATCAGTTTCACATCTTTTTTTTGGAAAAAAAAAAAAAGAAAAAAGCGTGTCAGCGTATCAATTACCCGCTCAATTCCTTATCCCATCCTTACTGCCGGCTGTCACAAAGCACGAGACAAAGTATTCATTGAATCGATCTATGGATTTCAAGTACCTGACAACAAAATCCGGGTGAAAAGACGCCCAAAAACAGCCATTGGACCCCACACGCGTGAACAATGGCCCCGTGTCCATTTCTACTTACATGGCTTGCGTGTTCCACTGCACCTCCTCCACGACATCCAGCGCGGCGTGCACAATAAATTGATTGAGATGCTTGTGGTCGTCGCGCTAAGGGGTCAAAATGAAGAAAAAGAAAGAAAAACGTTAACTTCTATAGACACCGAGTTTCCCGGGGCTGCCCTCCTCATTTCGAAAACACTCGCTTACACGAGGGTTGCTGCTGAATGCAGATGACCGTGACGAGGGTATAATTTCAGCTTCGTAGATAGGATTGTCCGTCACACCGACAATGGCAAAATAATACGTCGCCATGAGTGCAAAGATGGGAAACGAAAAGAAGAGCGTCGTGGACAGGGGCAACTCGCCCGGCTGCTTATTTCTGCGGGTCAAACCCCGCTAGGCGCGATTCATGCCCAGGTGCTTTTCCTTTTTTTTTTTTTTTTTTTTTTTTTTGCACTTTGATGTAAAATAAAAAACGATTGACCGTGCTTGTCACCATATGTGTATTTGATGGTCGTTGATGATGGCTAAAAAGGGACTGCAGGTGGCATTAAAAAGGATCAAAACCAGCAAATGGTGTTATTTTCCACATTTTTACCATAAATGTCGGCGACACCGCGACACGCAGCGATGCGGTCGTCATGTGGGCACGGATGCTGGAGAATACAGGCGTGTCAAATTAACGCCGCTTTCCAAAATGACAACACAGGGCGCTTCGCTGTCATTGGAGACGACGAGACACTTTTAGCTCAATTTTTTGCAAATCGTAACTCGTATCGCAAGAATACAATGGCCGACCATCGAGAAAAAAGCTTGAATCGTTGAGGAGCACGACATGGTGACTGCATGCACCTCGCCCTGTAGACTGTTGGGCCGCAAACAGGCGGGCCACGCACACTTAGTGGATTTCAATCGCCGTGGATGGAGGGAAAAAGACTTGCGTGGATGGAGCAAAGATATGCGTGGCTGGAGCAAACCCGTACTGTAAAAACACCTGATAATCGCACTTTTACCGCCGCCAAAGGCCAAAATCGCGTAAAATTGCGTAAAGTGTGATTATCTCGAAACTTCAAAGGCAGGACGAAATCGGCGCAAATCGCCCAAGTGCTCAAAATCCAGCAATCTGACATGCATTTCAAACTTTACCATGCGATTTAGAATCATCAATTACCCCTACATAGAACGTCCGTCAAAGCATCACAAATGCAAAGCTAAGTGCACTCAAAGTGCCAAGCAATGCGATTGCCCAATTCTCGATTTATGAACAGAAAATTCTACCTAGGCAAAAATATCGCTCGGACGGGTTTGTCTTGAGCACTGGGCCGAAGTTTATGCCATGACGCATTTTTCATGAGCAGGCAAGCAGACTGTAAAAAAAATTCTGGAGGCACAACAAGCTGTCAAAATTCGAAAACGTGCATTATCGTTTTTGAAAGAGAAATGCCGGTATGTGCTTTTTTGTGCAGTGGGACGCGCTGCTTCAGGTACGACTGTAAATTAAATGACAGCGCGTGTCGAGCTTGGAATATCGACCGCCCAAACTTTGTTGTCCAACATCATCTCAAAATCGTGAAAATCGTACTCATGTGCATTTTACGTATCGGACGCTGGATACGATTATTTTTACCGTAAGCCGAAAAAAAAAGCGCTTCAAGCATGCTTGCAGCAATACACTCACCAAATTTTAGCCCCCTAAAATATAACAAAATCGACATTGTGAAAGAACGCGTCGTAAATTCGTGTGTTGCTCTTAAGTAGAAGAAGGATGAACCCACACCATTCAGCAACGATACTACAGTAGTCTTGTATCATATGGAATCCGATATCATAGCTGAGGAAGAACATAAAGTTGTGATTTGGGAATTTTATGTATTACAAGAAAGCATTTTTTCATCGATCGTCTAGCAAAACCTCATGACAATGTTTGCAGAAACGAGCTGACTTGTCTGGCACAGGGATGCTCACAACGTGAGAAATACAGGCATTGCAAAAGGCGCCTACGATAATAATTGTTTTTTTGAAAAAAATAGACACGTTGCGTGAGCAATTACTGCAAAAAAGGATAGGAAAACGCGACACGGTGCCGCAGCACAGTGATTTTTTTTTTTTTTTTTTTACCTCCACAGGCACGGCAGTAGGACTTGCGGTCGAGGACGGAGAAGGATTTGCGGCACTCCATGCATTCCTTTCCGCGGTCTTCTTTGACATAATGCACGGTTTCCATGGTATCAGGCAGCACAAACGAATAAACTTGGCCGTGGCGATTGCCCGTCAGAAGCGTGCGCTTCGACCTACAAGAAAACATCAAACGCGTCAGCACGTCATTCTCATTTTGACACCACATAGGGGCTACTTACGTCAAATACAAGGACACAATGTCGGACATGTCGTAGGCAGAGTCGACACGATTGTTGTGTTGTAATTGATACACGAGATTGAGCGCCCATTTGTTCTCGCCCGTACTTTCGTCGATGACCACATCTTTTTCCCAGAACTTGATGGAAAAAAAAGCAAGGTGAGCATTTTTTTCTCTATTTTTTTTTTTTTTTTTTTTTTTTTTTTACCTTGACGACACCATTATGGTGACCCGTGATGATCAAGTCGCGCGTGGACCATTCATTCGGCTTGGGGTCGTAAATAGCACAGGAGAGGACCTGCTCTGAGCTCGGGCACACGGCCTTGCTCAGATACAATTCGCCATTGATGCTCCAGATGCGCAACACGTTGCCGGCACAAGTGACAATGTCGCCCTGAATGTGTAAAAAACAAGAGGGGTCAGCGGCCATGCGGTCTCGGTCTGTGATGTCTTACCGTTGCGTCGTTGACAGCCACCAAATGAACAGGCCCTTCGTGACCAACAAGCGAACGGACATAATTCATGCGATTGAGGTCCCAGAGAATCACCGTCTTGTCCTGAATGCAAGAAAAAGAAAGTGTCAGTAGTGCCCGATGCTGCGCCCTAATAATAGTGTCCTGTAACGCGTGTGTACCTGTGAACCTGTGGCAATGACACTGTAGGATTGCGACGTTGCAATGCATGTGATGGCTCCATCGTGGCCACGGAGCACCTTTTCAAGCTCAAACGTTATCTGCTTGCCGCGCTGGATCTTCCATAGACTGACCACCTATTGGTAAATTGGGGCCTGGTCAGATCATTTTTTTTTTTTTTCCTTTCTCATTTTTTTCTTGTTTTTACGTGATCAGTGCCGCCAGTGACCATGGTGCGCGAATCAGGGAAGCACACGTTGCTGATGAAGCCTTGGTGCAGATTTTCAAAGACATGCATGATCTATGCCATTAAAAAAAAGATCCTTGTGAGTGAATTCGCGTTTTTTTTTTCTCTTCGTTTTTGCGCGACGTACCTTGCCCGAATCTGTCTGGTACAAGCGCAGGCTGTTGTCCGAATAGCCCCATTCCACATAGTGCATGCCATCGGACGGCATGAATGCTTGCTGCACGGTGCCAACGAGGAGTCGATCATTGAGCACTTCCATATTGCCAACCTGTGCTTGGATGTCTATTAAAAAATAGTCAGCCTTGTTATCCTTTGACTCTGCTGACCAAATAGTGCTAGTAGTTTACCTCGGAGCGGGAACACAGCCTGGATGAGCTTCTTGAGGTGGTGACGCAGTGGATAAAAGCCCAACACTTGCGGATCGTTGCTCGGAGGCAGTCTGGCTGGATGTGCCTTTTTGAACAGCTGGCGTGGGGTCTGGCCGAAATTGTTGATGATGCCGATCGTCGCGGTCTTTTCCACAATGTCGGTGATGGCATCCAAATCTACAAAAAAAAAAAGGGGGGGGGACAGTGTCAAAAAAGGGTATTTCTCTATAATTGGGCAGTGCCCCAAGCCTTGGGGCGGCGCTTTCCCCTAGTTTTTTTTCATTCTTTTACCGACTGCGCCCTCGTAGGAGACGTGGTGGAAGACATTAAGCGCGTCAATGGCGGCTTTGCCTTGCTGCTTGCAGCCAAAGATGAGGTCGATCCACGCATGCAAGTGGCTGCTGACATATTCGCTCTCAAGCGCCTCGCGATGACGATGTATAAAGATCTTGGGGTCGCCAGACGCCCATGGCGGCAGCGCAACAGAGTCAATCGACTCGCCAGAGCCTTGTTTCGTACCAAAGTTGAATTTGTTCACGTTTTCCAAAAACTCGGGCAAACAAAAGAACTCGGGAATCAGCTCGCGCACGTCGCCCATGTTCTTCTCGGACGCCGACTCCCATGCCTTGCCAACAGAGTCAAACAGGCGGTCCGCATGATCAAACGTGCCACCCTAAAAAAAAAGACGAAATAAAAGCGAAAAAAGCAAGAGATGGCCATGAGTCGTGGTGCTCTTTTTTTTGGGGGGGGGTTGTGCTGCTGCATTACCTGTAGCTTGAGATAGTGCTGTGTAAATGGCTCGAGACGGATGAGGAACGAGCAGACAATCATTGCAGACGAGTAATGAGTGCCATAATGGAATGCAGGCGCCGGATCGTTTGTTTCGCCCCATTGGCGGTATCTATCTGCAAATTCTTCGCGTCGCTCGGCGGTCTGGGCACCCATGGGTTTGGTCAGGTCGCGGTAGCTTGCAGGGTCGGTCAAATCAACCTAAAATAAAGGTGAATCTGCGTTCAGTGGCATTTTTCCTTACCCCCGCACTCGTCCTTTACCTGCTTGCTCTCATAATCGGCCAAAATCCAGGGGAACACCGGGTATTGGGTCAGGTCTATATGCAGAAAGATGAGCCAATGGCGTCCAAAAAAAGTTTTTTTTTTTTTTTTTTTTTTTTTTTTTTTTTTTTGCGTTTTTACCATTGTACGAGCGACCGGCAATGGCATTGAGGTACATGAGATATTGGAAATTGGTGATTTCGCGTCTCTGCCACTTTGACGTGAGGTCCTGGAGCGTCGAGTTGCTAAAGATGCTGACGAAGCGGAAGGCATTGCCGAGAGACGACGACGACTCCTTTTCGCCGTGGCCAAAGATGGAGCTGCTCTTGTCGTCATTATCGGACGCCGTGGTCCGGCCCGCCAGCTTGTTGAATAGCTCGTCGCGCTCGGCCTTGGACACCGTGATCAGCGCGTTTTGCCCATCTGCAAAGAAAAGCTCCAGTGCAACGTCACGGAACAAGAATCGTCGCTTAAACACCTCACGCAAATCGACATTGGCCCTAATTGAGATGAAAATGACGCGTGGGTTGGAGGTAAACTCATGGCTTTTTTTTTTTTTTTTTTTTTTACCATTTTCGGCACGCGTGCAGGTCGCCCGAGGCAAACAATTCGTGATTTGTCTCCATGCCGGCCGCCTGTGCCAGCAACAGCAGGTATTCATCGCGCTCGTGCTTGGGCACGTCCCAAATTTCAACGACCTCGCCGTCCGCACGTTGGAAGAAATTGTCAATCAGGTAGATGTGGTTCTTGCACAACAACAATAGACCCTCGCGTGCATCAAGGCCCTCAATCTGGCTGACATTGTACACATCTACCACCATGTCGCCCGCATCAAGCAGACGCAGCACCTTGTGGTTCTTGTTCTCCTCGTACGCAATCTCTTCCTCGTCATTGCCTTCATCAATGGGCTCGGAACCTGCAAAAAAAAAAAGAAAAAATGAGCATTGTTGTCTAGTTTTACTCTCTTTCTCTTTCCAATTTGGTACCCGAGTCGTCATTGTCCTTGGCGGACTCTTTATCCGCGTCGCCTTCTAAGGACATCATGAGTTTGTCGCTGAAATCTGTCATCAAAAAAAAAATTCAATGAATTCACACACTCAATTTGCCAATTTTTATCGCATACCTTGAGCATCGGCGCCATCAGTGGCGTCTGGGAATGCAGCAGCATCCGGCTTAATCCATTAAAAAAAATCAGTGATCGAATGCAAAAAAAAGGCCAAAAATCTTACTTTTTCAACTTCTTGGTCTTGTTCATTGTCGGCCGAGGCGACGACCTTTGGCTGGTAGATGGCGCCAGCGCTTTCGCTGCAGTTGTCGAGTCTGCGGACCTTGCGGCGCGTGCGGTATCTCCCCTCGGTAAAGTCGAGCACCCAAGTCGACCTGCCATCGGCCTGCCACTGCTTTGGTCCCCAAATTGCGCGTTCACGCACCAAATCATCGTTCATCCGCGCCCACTCGGTGCGCATAAAGTTGTCGTGCATGTCATTGTCTTGAAGTGCACGTGTAAATCGGCTGAATTCCATTTCCTGGCGCGTAAAAAAAAAAAGTCAGCGCCGCCTAAAAACGAAAAAAAATCCCTCCGTTTCTCTACCTGGATGCTCTGCGACCACGCGGCTGTCTTTGTATTATAGTCATCAAACGTATTGTCGTCCTTGGCCTGACGCTTTTGCACGCGCTTGAGCTTGGCAATGCGGCGCAGTTGGTGCGCTTTCCATGTTTCACGACTTGCTTTGTGCTCTTGCATAATCACAGCCTCCCACGAACGGAAAATGTGCTCCTTGAACAACAGATTCAATTCAACCTTGCGCGAATCCACCCACATAAAGAATGACTCATTGTCCTACCATAGAAAAAACAATTTTGTGTCAATCGCATCCATTTTTCATGCAAATATGCGTTTGTACCATCTCCAGCATCTGGTAAAAGCCGTGCATGAGATCGTCGCCCGAAGGGATAGCCTTGAAAGCCGAGGCAATGGCGTCTTGCTTTTGCAAAATCAGCAATTTCCAAATCTATGCAAAAGACAAAAAAGGGGGGGACGCATTGAGACACGCATGTTGCCGACAATTTTTGCCATGGCTGCAAAATTACGTTGAGCGCGTCATTCTTCAATGAGTCATCGTGGTCAACCAAGAAATGGTACAAGTGGTAGCAAAAGCAGCGCAAAAATTCCTGGTCCTTGTTGTTGGCATTGAGGATGATCTTTTGGTGGTGAATGCAATAATTCAAAAACGCGGCCATTTGGTCGATGGGCATGTCGTCTTGCTCGAGGTCCGAGATTTTCAAGAGCACCATGCGGTTAAACGACTTGTACAGCGTCGCAACCACATGGTCTGGCGGCGCACGCCGTTTCTGCTCCTCCTCCAGGCGCATCAGCGTCTCCAGCACCGTCGCCAGCAGGTCGTACGTCTGCTCAGCACCATTGATGAACCGGCCTAAGCAAAAAAAGATGGCATTGGCACCGCATTTTGATTTTTTTTCGATTTTTTTCTTTTTACCTTGCAGCACGGCATCTGCTGTAATTTGACAAAACTTTGCAATGTTCAAAAGAATGCCATTGGTCTGCAGCACCTGCTCGTCTAGTTGCAACGTGGACTTGAGGTTTTGCAAAATGTGTGTCCAGAGGTAGCTTTCGAATTTGAGCTGAAAAAAAAAGCAAAAAAGACAGCATAAATGTCAATTTACTCCTGCCCGTGGCAAGTTTTTTTTTTTTTTTTTTTTTTTTTTTTTTTTTTTTTTTTTTTTTTTTTACCTGTGCGTCGACGGAGCTGGGTGGGTACGAGTCCAAAAACATGTTTAGCACGGTCAAGTTCTTGTCTGTCGCATCCAAGATGCAGACCAAGTTCATGTCCACAATCCATTGCAGGATGGCCTCGAGCGCAGGGCTGTCCAGGGGTTTGATGTCGCTCATGGTCGCATTTTGCTTCCAATGGACCGATCTACAAGCGCATCCCGTTGCGTCGACAACGCGGCATTAAATCGCATTTTTCTCGTTTTCTTCTTCTTTTTTTTTTTTGATTACCTGAGCTTTGTGGCCATGGCGCCTGTCTTTTTGTTGAGATGTGGCGATGTCTTTGTGACAAAGGAGGTTGCCCCGCCGCGTTTGATGATGCTTGCAGGGTCGGTGGGTGTCGAGGGCGACGCGTCGGCTGGACGGGCTTCAACAGGGCTAAACATTTGGCCAATGGCGCCTGGCGTGGGCATGGAGCTAGGACTGGGCGCGTACGTGTCATCAAATTCCGCGTTTTCCTTGGCCTGCAGCTCGCCCTGCAGCGTCATGAACGGCTCGTGGATTACAGACACAAACAAAAGCTCGACAATCGCGTCAATCCATTCGGAACGGTGCACCGCGTCCTGCACATCCGACCGCGACTTGTACAAGTCGCTGTACATCACAATCAATTGCTGCAATAAGCGCGTCATTGCCTCTGCAAAAAAAAAGAAAAAAAACATCAATTTTGCCAATTTTTTTCTCTTTTTTCCTTTTTTTCCTCATTTTGATAGATTGTACCATGATCGTCACGTTCTGGCGCGCCGGAGCGGAGTGTCTGCTTAGCAAAGGCGACAAGCAGCGAAGCAATTATGGGCCAGATGGCGGGGATGACGGGCGATGAAGATGACGATGACGAATGAGAACGCGGTGACGGCTGCTGTTGCTGGATGACGAACGATTGGATACGGTCCAAGTCGAATTTGTCCTGCAGCGGGAAACGTGCGACGCTCTCACCCAAGAAAAACACGGTAAAGATTTCGTACAGCGGGGTAACATGCCAAAAATGAGCCAGCAGGCGTTCCATGACGAGAAAACCATCGGATGCAATGCCAAATTTGTTGGTGTAGGACGAACCCTCGACGTGCAGCACGTGCAGCAGGATGCGCGACGCGAGCACGACCGTGAATGGGTCGGTGCCTGGCGCGAAAAAGAGCAATGGCCATTTATTGGTCACGGTCGCGGTCAGTTTGTGCACATACTCGGGCCGGTCCGCCTGGCACAAAATGTCGTGCAGCATCTCCATCACAATGTTGCACATAAACACTGTCTTGCTCGCATGCTCAAGACTCCATTGGCGCGCATCCGTGATCAGATGCGCCGGACCAGACGCACCAGATGAGTCCTCACTGGGCACCGTCGACGTGGCAATCGATAGCGTGTTCACACGTGGCAGCCGCGACCGGCGTGCACTCGTCTTGGGCTTCGCAGGCGCTAAGGAAAAAAAAGAAAAGGAAAAAAGAATAAATAAAAAATTAAAAAAGAGAATGAAAAATATGCAAATAAGCCCTTTTACCATTGGTGGAGGCGGTCGACGCGACAAATGTTGCCAGCGCGCGGATGCTCTCAGTGGTCCAATTGACGAGGGTGATGGCCTTGAGCGCCTGGACAACGTGCGGGATCAATTCCTTGGCATAGATATTCATGCGGAACGCCAAGAGCATCTTTTTGACCAAGTCTATATAGAAATTGAGAAAAATCAGATCCCATCTGCGTCTTTTTTTCTGGGGGGGGGAGGGGGAAGCATGGTCCACTTACGAACTTTGACAAGGCGGCGGACATTGAAGCTGCGGTGATGGCTGGTTTGCATAAACAGGATGAATTGATCCAAATGCAGCCTCTGGACGTCGATGCTCGTCTTTTTCCACACTTCGAAATTGAGAATCACCGAGCGATAGGCAAATGGATTGCTGATCACCGATTTTCTATGGGAAAAAAAAGGAGCGCGCCCCATGTGAGCACAAAAAAAAAAAAAAAAAAAAAAAAAAAAAGAAAAGAAAAAAAAGCGACCTACTCTGGTACCGCCGTGTTTTTGCCAACAAAGCTCAGCAACAGCTCCAAAAATTCGACCGTCATCAATTCTCGCTTGTGTTTGAGCATGTTGGCAAGTATCTCGTAGCCGTGGCGGCGTTCCATGTCTTCGGAATTGCGCCATGAGTACTGCACCATCTCAATCAGGACGCGCATCGACTTGAGCAGCAGGTCGGATGTCTAAACCAGAGCAGTGAGACGCGCATGAATTTTTTTTCCTGTTTTTATCTCATTTTTTCTCCATTTCCCCTCTTTCTCCTTTTTTTTTTCTTACATTGGCACGTGAGATCATGTTGAGCGCGAGGGCGAATCCGCCTATTTTCCAAGTGGCGTCGTCGAGGCCGTAGGGAAAGGCGATGCCTGGCTTGCCGAGGAGGTAGCCATAGGATGCGGTGGCGACGATGGCGCGCTGGAGCTTTGACAAGGCGCCATTGAGGACGACGCGATGCATTTCCGAGGCATTCGCGTATTTACGCGTATCGTAGTCGAGACTGGCATTGATAAGGCCAGTGTCTGTGCCATGGGCGAGGCATTGCGTGGCGGTAACGGCGAGAATGACCTTTTGCGATGCGGCATTGGCAGCGGCCGATGCGGACGGGCCGCCACGCATCACGTTGGCAAGCATCCCGCGCTGCAAGTCGCGTCGCTTGGCATTGCGACCATCGAGGTTGAGGAAAATCGCGGTGGACGCGTCGTATGTCTGGAATTGTCTCAACGAATCCTTGTACAGGGCCATGTACCGTGCGCCCAGGTAGAAATAGAGGTTGAGCACATCCACCTCGAGCACGTCGCCAAAGAGATATGTTGGGCCCATGTTCCATACATTGTGCACCACTTTCGAGCCCACTTTTTGTTGATTTTGTCGTTTATGGCTGTCTGTGCCGGCAAACACGGCGCGGACAAAGCCACGCGTGCTAGCGGAAGGGTACATGCAGCGGATCTGTTCAATCCAGATGCCATTGAGCACGAGGGTGATGGTGCTCATGCTGTTGCCAAGCCTTGATCGATGATGTACAAGCGCCAAATGATACCAATAGCCCGGCTGGAACGTGACCGCGTCGAATTGACTGACTTGCTTGCTGTTGATGCAGTACACGCATAAATGGCCCGTCGACGCGTCCAAGTACACCTGGAAGGCAAGTCGCTGGTCGTCATACACCGACCAAAGCACCAAATCGTGGCCTTTATCCCACTTTTCCATGTGGAACCACATGGTCAGCGTGTACCCTTGCGATGGCGGGGGGAATTGCGTGAGGGTTGGAAAGTCAAGGCATGGTGTGGTGGTGGTGGTGGTTGCCAATGGCAACGCAAGGTCAAAATGCAAAAAATTGGGCCATCGGCTCCTTGTTGTGCCTTGCAGGATCAAATCCATGACCGCGGATGCCTGCGGGTCGTCCAATGGCAGCAATTCGCCATTCGTGCCAAAGCATTGGAACAGGTAATGCAGCTCCTTATCACCCACACCCATTGCAAGCAGCTTGGTGATCATTTTGAACAGCACTTGCTTGTCTTCATTGCTATCCTCCTTATCTTGCTCGTCCTCATTCTTGTCTATGGGAAACACACGCTGCAGACACTCGAGCATAAATCCAGAGCGATTGAGCGCGATTTGATTGCGTCGATTGGCGCGAGACAATGCAAGCAATCCCTGGAGGACCGCGCGGGACAAGGCACAACGCGAATTCGATGCATCTAATGCATCCAACGCCTTGCACGTTTTTGCCACACGCTGTTGCAGGTGTAAGATGACCATAGCCATTTCTGGGTGCGCAATGACAAATTGAGGGCGATTGATCGTCTTTTCCACAAACGCTGGCAGATCGGCGGCCGCCATTGGGTCCGTGGACACCAGCGTGTGGTCGTGTGTACCCGAAAACAGCGATTGAAGTGATGCATCCTGGACCATAAATGCAAAAAGCATGCCAAACAGCGCAACGGCATTGTCGTCCATGGTTTTGTTATTTTCGCTGGCATTGCTGTTTAATGCGCCGGTCAGCAGCAACGCATCCTCAAGCGCCGTATACCCGACGTGTCGCGCAAAGAAGCGCGCATTGATTGCATGGTCGCGCATCGATTCCATGAGCACATCAAGCACTTGTGCAAGCACGTTGCGCGCCACAGACACCGACGACGCCGCCAATTCATCGTCACGCGGTGCAAACGCGTCCTCGAGCGCGACAATCATCGATGTCAGCGTGACGTAACCACCAGACTCGCGTAGCACATCGCGTGTCGAAGGGAATCGCAGCAAAATCCGCTTGATCGTCGCCAGAATCTCGATCCGGAACGCCAATTCCGACCGCGGGATCCCCTGAATCGCCTCCATCATACGACTAAACGCATACGATGCCTCGCCCGTCGACGTCCCCGAGCCGTCGTGCTGCGACAAGGCCTCAAATAGCCGCAAAGTCCCCACCTGTGTCTCTACATGGTAAAGCAAGTCGAACACATTGCCCGTATACCTGAAAAGTTGAAGAAAAAAAATGGAGAACAAGAAAAAAATGAAGGGTACGAAAAATCAGAAAAAAAAAACGTAAAATGGTAAAAAAAAAAAAAAAAAGAAAAAAAAAAGAAAAAAAAATGTCGCATGGTTTCCCCTGCTTTCTTTTCTTTCACTTACGACTTGCGAAAGACCATGGCATTGGTCGGGTTGGCAATGAGGGCAGTAACACAGTCGATGATGGCGTCAAATTGCTCGAGACAATGTTGAATAAAGGGTGCACGTGCGTCGTCGCGTGCACCGGGCACGTCGCGCTCGCGATTCAGTGCGTCCGTCACCTTGGACATGAGCAGCCCTATCATGTTGATCATGCCCGATTCTTGAAAGACGCGCAACAGCTTGGGCGCGCGCTGGACCATGTGCGTACTGCGTTGACAAATGAAACCCACCAATTGGCCATCCGCTGTGCCTAATAAAAACCACACAATGAGTCCAAAAAATAATATAAACAAAAAAGAGCACATACTCTGCAAATGGAGCGACAGCACAGCGAGCTCCTTGAGAGGCACAAAGTTGAGGTCGATCATGACAAATTGAAGCAAGTCCAGAATGCCATTCTATACAAAGAAAAGGAATTCATGTTCATTTTCACGCAAAATGGTGCCATAGAAAGATTGCTTTGTACCTGAATGGACGCGTTGTACCGGTCCAAGGTCTCAATGAGCAGCGGCAACACGTTGGTGCGCTCGAGCAAAAAATAATTGGCAGCATCCTTGGTCAAGACATTGTAAATACCCTCGAATGCAGCCGTCCGCAGCTCCGGCGCGACCGTCTTGCTACTGCTGCTGCTCGCCGTCGCCGTGCTGGCACCGTCTACCTGGCAAGACGAGTGCGGATACATAAGCAAGTTCTGTAAAAGCTGAAAAGCTGCCAAATTGCGGACGAGCGCACCTTCTGCAGCGAGATTTGGCTTGGGGAACACAAAGTCTAAAAAAAAACAAGGGGCACAATTGAGTCGGGTGCCATTGCTCTTACTCTTACTCTCTCTGCTCCAATTCATCCAATGTCGCTCATTTACCATCGTGCTGGTATGGCAGCCCATCCGTGATGCCGGGTGACCCGACACCCTTGCCAACAAAAGCAAGCTCTGTCATGGTGCGCACGACACGTATCTATAAGAATAAAGAAGCAAGGTAGCAGTTGGATGAGCACAATGGCGAGCAAATTCACTGGCTTTTTTTTTTTTTAGTTTTACCTTGTGATCGATGGATTTGTCTTCCTGATGAGAGGCCGAGAGGACTGTGAATGCTATGTGGTACAGGTTGGCGCTTTGCAATTCATCGTAGAGACCCGTGGATGCGGTATCAATGGACATTTTGGCAAGATGCGCAACAAGATCCAATTCCAACGCAAAGTTCATATAGTCATGTAGTAAAAGTCGCTGGCGGTCCTTGATGTCCTCTTTCCAAACTTGCGCCATGACCTCCACAAACCGCCGCGAGTGAATGTGCTGCACAACCTCGGCGTCCGACGGCACCGATTTCAAAATGGTGATGATCCTGGCAAAAAAAAAAGGGCAAATCAGATCGCGTGTTTCTCCGCACTTTTTTTTTTACGCACTTTTCCTTCCAATGGAAAAAAGGCGTGTCCATGATATTGTCCCATGCAACCGGCTTGGTTGTGACGAGGCGCAACATCGTGTAAAATGTATCATCGACGATAAGGCGGCGCAAAACCGTGGGATCGCGTACAAAGCATGCCATCATATCGGCCACGGCGCCGCCGGCATCCTCCTCCGAGACGAGATCTTCGCTGTCATGGATACTGTCCTCGTCATTGTCGCCATCGTTGGCCGGCAAATCGAGGAAAGAGCGGAAAATCTTGATAATGAGCGATGGCACGCGTTGCTGCAGCATCATGTTGAGAAACACCACGGGCCCATTGGCTACGATCTGCAGCGCACGGATGATGTAAAACAACCGCCATTTCGATCGCAAGCTGTACATGAGCACTACAAACAAATAAAACAAACAATAAACACATGCCAATAATCTCTCAATGCCGCCATCTTTGCATGATTTTCCCCCACGGGCTCCCGATGAATCACTGTACCTTTGCTGGACTCGGCTTTGGACCCTTGTTCAGGAATCTTGCGCAGCGCGGCCAGAAAATGGCGCGACAACATGCCCATAAACGCCCGTTCATTCGGAAGTGCTGTAAACGCAGCGTGTGCGGGATGCGAGCTATAAAGCGTGCAAAACGCAGGCAGGAATTGCTGCACAAACCGGTCGGAGCGCTCCTGCAAAAAAAAAAAAAAAAAGGAAAAAAAAAAAAGAAAAAAGCGCGTAATGAGACATTGAGAAAGAGACAAGACGCGCGCAATGGCCTCCTTCTCCTCTTTTTAATTACCTGCTCGCTGGATAAAAGATCCTCGCATTGCTGCCACGCGTCTTGGAGCTCAGTCTCTAACTGTTTGTGTCTACAAAAGTAAAATGGGCTCAGCACCCGAAGAAAAAAAAAAAAAAGCACGCTCGGCAAGTTCGCCCCTCCTCCTCATCGGGGTCGTCAAAGCTTTACCGCTGCATTTCCTCGGCAGTGTACGTGTGCTGTATTGCTTCAGCCTCCTCAGGACTACTCCGCTGTGACGTGTTGATCTTGTCCACCCAGGAACGCCACATGCTACAAGTTGATTCCGTAAAAAAAAAAAAAAAAAGAAGTAGGAAAGAAAAGTCGTGTGGAGCCAAGGCCCAGGGCGTGTCGATTTTCATTGACATTTAAAGCCCCGAATGCACGTAAACGGAAACTCCGCCATTACAGGGCCTTTTTCGTCCGCCTTGGCGCGCCTAGGTTTGCCCTCGCACGAGCCATCTCACACGTCAAACATGGCGCCATGCCAAGGTTCATGGGTCCATGCTCCCCCCCCAATAGAGCATTCATTACCCTCTTTCGCGCAATATCTTAATGTTTCCTTCCTAGCCGGCGCGCCAAGTTGCGCGCATCCCAAAAGGTACTTACACTAGCCTCTACACTGTGTGTCACAGGCCTCCGCGCCATATCAATAGGCATCAATGCCATGAATGTTCACATCGATCGCGTCAAAACGCGCATTTTTGTCATTTATTGATGTCAATTGGCACATGGATCGGATCTGCCCAGCACGAAACGTGTCTACTTTACCACTTGACCATCGACGGACACGCCAAAGCAGCTAAAAGGTACAAAAGCGTTGCAAGTCTATTGAAAAAAAGGAACAAAAAGGAACAAATTTGCTAAAATGGGCGATAGTTCTCGGCAGGACCTCAATTGATTGCCATGTTTATGGCACAGGCTCCAGCAAGTGAACATGATACCCAAAAACAGCGGTAGCGCGCTTCAGGAACCTCAAGACAAGCAAGAGCGAGCGTAAATGCATTGAAATGGCCAAAATCTAACCTATTTGAGATTTGCAGACGTTGCGGCCATCGAATCTCCATTCACTTTTGAATCAACATGTCTCTCATGACTGTGAAAAGCATCACATGTAGCCTGGGGAGGGGGTGATAAATGAACATTTTTAATAAAAGCAAGCCGAAGAAGCAAAAAAATCAAAGAGACACAAGTCACTCCTTTGACAACCGTGGATTCCTTGAGCAAAAAAAGCGTGTTGGCCAATCAGCGGCGCCCCATTGAAAACCTAAAAAAATATATTAGGTGCCTTTTTTTTTTTTGTTTTTTTGTTTTTCTTTTGTTTTCACGTTTGTTTTTGATATTTTCTTTGTTTCTTTTACGTTATGGCCAAGCCAAACACGGACAATCCTTTGGAAAATGAGCTTCGCGCGGAGCAGCTGCGTCTTTCTCAAGAGCTGGAGGCGTATGTCGAGCATTTTCTCGGTGTCGTCGCGTCCAACAAGTATGATCTCGCCGAGGACGAGAAAGTGGTCTTGTTCACGACGAATCTTCATCCGCGGTGGAAGCGGTATCTCGAGCCGCTCGAGCCGTTTCTGTACACGCTGGACGATGCCGTGTCGGCCGCGCGGTACCATTGTGCCAAGATGAGCGCGCTGCTGGGCGTCGAACAGGTGAAATCCACCCTGTTTGCATCGGCATCGGCCAAGGCCGCGCTGCTTAGTGGCGACTTCGCGCTCCCAGGCTCCGCCGCACCGTCACCCGCTGCGAAGCCGAGAATCGCGCGGACCGTGAAAAATGTCCAAGTGAGCTCGCCCTTTTCCACGCAAGCCGCGCCAATTTCTTCATCCACGCTGGCCAAATCCGACAATGCGTCGTCCTCGACCTCGACCGCGCATGCTCCCGCCGCCGCGGCAACGTCGTCGGCGTCGGCGTCGTCCTCGACCACCACGACCGCGACCGCCACCACGAAAACCAAGAAAAAGAGCAAATCGGCCGCCAAAAAGGAACAACAACAGCACGTCCACTCGCACGCGTGCATGCACCACGACCCCACCATCGACGATTATGACGAGTACATGGCCGATCTACTCCACATGGCCATGCACAATTACTATGATGAAATTGCCGCAGGCACGTCGACTCCCGTGGCACCAAAGACTTCGACAAAGCAAAAGAGCACAACCACGCAAACATCGGCGGCTGCCAAATCATCCAATGCTTCCAGCAGCACCAACAACAACAACAAGGCATCGTCAGCGGCCACCGCATCGAGCAAATCCGCCAAGAACGCCGTCAATGGCTCGAACAAGGCCACAGTGCCAGTGGACAATTCCAACCCAGGCGCCATCCTCAGCAATCAAATGGAAAAGATCAACAATGGCACTGGCACGGGCAGCAGCGGCAGCAACAACAAGACGGCGGAGAAAAAGACACCGGCTGAGAACAAGAAGCCTGCATTGTCTTCGTCGTCATCATCGTCTTCCAACAACAACAACAACAACAACGCGGGCCCGGCCACAACGTTCCATACGGGGATGATGTCCTTGGCCTCGATTGGGCAATTGGGGCCTGACGCGCTCAAACGCTACGCCATGGGCAAGTCCACGGACGAGGAGATCGCCAAGATCAAGCAGATGAACCTGCCCGACAATCGCTTTGTGGAATTCCAAGGTGGAGCAAGCAACACCACCATGACCGACGCCGAGCGATACGACTTCATAGTCACGGCAACCAATGGCAAGGTGGGCCACACATGCAGCCAACACCACGGCCAAGTGCCTCCGCAAGATAAGACTGGAAAACTGATCAATTGGGAATACGACCCCGTCAAGGACAAGACGTACCTTTACTTTCACTCGCGCGTCCACCACATGATCCACAACTTCATGACAAACCACGTCCGCACCAAAAAAGACATCGTCTATACCCACATCCCTCGCGCACACCAGGACGTCACACTCGCCTTTTTAAACCTCGAGATCGACGACATCCCCGTCAAGGCCCTCCTCGCCAAAAACAGGTGGCAAAAATCCGCATTGTCGCTGCGCATCGCCACACAGCTCGACCTGCAATTCGACCTGGACCGCTGGCAGGCAATCGACACGGAATTCGGCTACATTGAACAGTCCATGGGCTCCGTCACCGTCCCCATCCCCTACGGACCGAAGAACAGCAAAAAGACATTCGACACCCTCGTGCAGATCCTCCCCATCTTTTACGGAGGCACCGTCGACATGATCCTTGGCGCTGACTTTTTCGAAAATGCCAAGGCGCGCTTCTTCCCCAGCAAAAAAATCATCGAGATCAATGGCCGCGACACAAAGTTCACAACAGGCACGCTAAAGGCCTCAGACGCAAAGAACATCCGCCTCGTCACCGATCTGTTCAATTGCGACGATCTGCGCACCCCGCCTGACCAGCGAAGGGCTTAAATCCCTCCCTCTTTTTTTTTTCCGTCACTCAATGCAATAACCCCCCTCTCCCTGTATGAAAAAAATTGAATCACACCCATCAAATAAATGTTTTGAAATAAAAAATAATCGGTGGTCCATCACTTGATTTCTGATGTGAGCCAAGAAAAAGTCGCTACTGTATCATATGATGTTTTCACCGTTTTGCCGATAGATCGCCATGTCTTGAGGCGATTGGTATGATATGATATGAAAAGTTTGCGCTTTGAAATAAACACAACCTGCTCGTGCATCACGACGAGGCACCACTGGGCTGGTCCACTACTGTATCGCATCCATTGGTGTACGTGTACAATACCATCAAAAAACATACAGTAGCAACCTCGATTTGCTTGACAACGAACCAAGCAAAGCACAGTGCTCAGCCGTAACAAGATACCGGTAGGCAGAGTTTGCCACGGCGGCGACCTGGCACCGCGCACAAAAAAAAAAAAAAAAAAAAACTACAGTAGTGTGGTCTCGATGTATTGATGACATTTGACGAAAATCGCGATTTGCTTAACGAGAAGCACCAAGACAAACGAACTCCGAAACGCGTCTAAATGTCAACCAGAGTGCTAAAAAGGGAATGGGGCTCATGGTGCAATTGTCAAACCACCTCAGGTGGGCAACACGCGCAAATAAAAAAAAAAGTGCCCTGCACGAGCTCACAAACCAAAATCAAATGAATCATTCGAAGTGCGCCAACTTCCCACGCGAGAAAATGGCCACGTCTGATCCGCGAGAAATGCGTACTGCATCAATATTATCATATGAAATTCAAAGTTATTGTGCATTTTCACAAATGCAACGCTGACTGCCTAAAAATCTTGATGGATTGCCTCCAAATAAACTTTGCCACTTTGCTTTCCAAGCGCCTCTTTTTTCAAATGAATCATCTACTGTATATACTGTATGTCACTACAACAGTAGGTACTGTATTGTCGAAAGCTCGAAACAACAGACAAAAATGCAACAAATCACATTTTTTGCCAAAACCAGATGGCTAGCCCTTGGTTTTTATATCATTTTTGTAGATAAACAAGGCAAGTTTACCCAGGGTGTGAGACTGTGAGTGGTGCAGCGATCCGAGGACCAAAATTTTACTGCTCGAGAATGCTGACAGACCCCCTTGGAAAATCACTAGAAAATGTTAATTTAAGAAAATCAACAATGCTCGCTACCAAGTGCCCGCCGCTCCGCAAATCCTAATATCATTTGTGCATTTTGCATGCTTGCTTGTCGAACACAAAGTAAAAACAAGGGGCTAATCACGCCAGTGACGAGAAATTCGAGATTTTTCTAGAAATTCACAATTTCGGCCCTAACGCTCTCAATTGTGATTCGATCATGCTGAAAATTTACAAGTAGTAAGAGACGCGCGAGAAGGTCATTTCACCTTAGTCCAGCAAAGCTGATGCGCAACCTTTTTACAGTTGCAACGCCAGATTTAAAATTTCAACTCCAATTTTCTCGACAAGGAACAAGGTACGTAACCCTCGGCAAGTTTGCAGCGACAAAAAAAGCAGAATTCGATTCACTCTGTCAAATAACACCAGTTTCACTGGCGTGCGACAAAAACTGGTCGAGAAATCCAAGTTTCTCAAATTTGACTTTGATTGCTTTTTTCTCGTGGTCCGTCAGGTCAACCCTCGAGTTTTATTACAGATTTGTTTAGAAAGACGGGGTCGATGCATGTAATGAGATGACTCTTCAAGCGCTGGTGTGTAGGGTGCCAAACTGATTTCACTTTTCTCGGGGCACCAGCCAATCAATTGGAGGAACCTCCAGGCGCATTTTGACATGACCAAGAGATCACCTTGAGTTTTTCCAAAAATCCAAAAAAAAGATTTCACCACCAAAGACTTATCGCAACGCCACCAAACTTTCCCAGCCATAGGATTCGGCCCCTCTCTTTTCATAAAAAATTAAAACCCGGATGTCAAACAGCTGGTTCCGCGAGTAACTTGACATTGCTGAAATTTTGGCTGTGACGCATTTTTCAAAAAATCATTTCGCGGTAAAATCGTGCTTCAATCACTGCCAAACTTAACATCCGTACTGTATTTTTCAATGCCGCTCTTTTCAGAAAAAAATAAAAACGAGAGGGCACTCTGGCCGTTGTCGAGACATGCACAGATTTCATCGATTTGCACAAATTGCAATATTGACGGCCACAAGCTCTAATTGGATCGATGCCAAAATCAGCCAAATTAGGTAATTTTGGCACGTCAATTTATAATGAAACGTTAAAATGCAGTGAATTATTAGGCAGTTGTCGACAATTTTAGAAAGTTGGCAATTTTCCCATGATTTCACAAATCTAGTCTTAAAGACCACAAACCATAGAATGGTTGTCTCTCCAAACCTACACATATGATTACTGTATTTCTTGCCGTTCTTTCTCTACAAACTCTTAAAAACCAGAGGTCAGCTTGATCGTTGTGCAGATGAATCCAAAAGGTCGTTATTTTCACAAATTTGGCACTGGATCTCGAAATATTTTGTGGATCGCGGAGAAAACAGCAACGAACGAAAGAGACGCACTTGAGTGTCATTTCTGGATTGTTTGCTTGCCCGATGGGCGAACTCTGCACGCGTGCAAAAGTCGATCAAACATTGGATTAATTTTCAAGTTCGATCATCTCCACAACCGGAAAAACAACCACCGGTGTTTTTAGCGTGTCGAATGAGGCTGCTTAATTGCTGTCGAATGCAGCAAGTTTCACTGCGATCTGATCAAAACTGATGGAGAAAATAACTTTTCCTAGAGATTTCTGCAATTGCCCTTTACTCGAGAACGGTCTAATAAACTTGTGATTTTTATTCCAGTTTTACCAACAAACCTGGGGCAAAGCACCTAATGGGATGACTTGCGGCGCGCCAGCTTGGGTTTGAACTTTCTGCATCGGTCATTTTACCAGCCTGCTGCAGCCCACTCAGTGCACAAAAATGTGCAAAATAAAAAATTAAAAAAAAGTAAAAAAAATAAAAATTCCATGCAATCCACGCACCTTAATTTGGAAGAGTCAACCCTTAAATTTTTGCAAAAACATTCGCACCAAATTAGACAATTTTACTCAGTCGATCGCCGTTCATGCGTCACTCTTTGGGCAATTTTCTTAAGTTGGGGCAACCTGCCATTTTGCGCGTCTATCACGATTCATCGGAGTTACCGGTTTGGGATGCATTGATCACTCGGAGTTCAAAATTGGCCGTTTTAGAATTTAAAATTGTGACCCCTGAATTTTTCAAACGTGGTCGTAGCGCTCTGGGGGTTTAAGCTTTTTTGTTGCAAATTTTGCGCTGAATTCGATGCAGATATTTTTGAGCGGGGTGGGCCATGCAGATGGCGAGATGAATGCAAAATAGAAAAAATAAAAGGTTTTTGAAATTTTCGAGCCCAAAAAAAATCAGGTAGGTTCGTCTTGAGCATTGGGCTGTAGTTTGTGCCGTGACACATTTTTCGTTGGCTGGTGAACAGGCTGTAAAAACATTTCTGGAGGCACAGCGCCGGCAAAGTCCGAAAAACATGCTTCTTGTTGTTTGATCGACTTTTTCAAGCATGCAAAGATTGTTCATCTGGCATGAAAACAACCTAAAAATGACAACCGAGTCCGTCTCTTTCGATCGTTGCTGTTTTCTCCGCGATCCACAAAATATTTCGAGATCCAGTACCAAATTTGTGAAAATAACGACCTTTTGGATTCATCTGCACAACGACCAAGCTGACCTCTGGTTTTTAAGAGCTTGTAGCGAAAAAACGCCCAGAAATAATCTAATGTGAAGGTTTGGAAAGACATTCTTTATATGGCTTTGTGGACTTGATAAAGACTAGATTGGTGAAAATAATGAAAAATGCCAACTTTCTAAAATTGTCGACAACTGCCTAATAATTCACTGAATTTTAATGTTTCATTATAAATTGACGTGCCAAAATTACCTAATTTGGCTGATTTTGGCATCGATCCAATTAGAGCTTGTGGCCATCAATATTGCAATTTGTGCAAATCGATGAAATCTGTGCATGTCTCGACAACGGCTACAGCGACCTCTGGTTTTTATTTTTTCTGAAAAGAGGGCCGTTGAAAAATACGGGATGTTAAGTTTGGCAGTGATTGAAGTACGATTTTACCGCGAAATGATTTTTGAAAAATGCGTCACAGCTAAAATTTCAGCAATGTCAAGTTACTCGCGGAACCAGCAGTTTGACATTGGTGTTTTAATTTTTTTTGAAAAGAGAGGGGCCGAATCGTATAGCTGGGAAAATTTCGTGGCGTTGCGACAAGCCTTTGGTGGTGAAATCCTTTTTTTGGATTTTTGGAAAAACTCAAGTTGTTGTCATGGTCATGTCAAAATGCACCTGGAGGTTCCGCCAATTTGATTGGCTGGTGCCCCGAGAAAAGAGAAATCATTTTGGCACCCTACACGCCAGCGCTTGGAGAGTCATCTCATTACATGCATCGACCCCGTCTTTCTAAACAAATCTGTAATAAAACTCGGGGGTTGACTTGACGGATCACGAGAAAAAAGCAATCAAAGTCAAATTTGAGAAACTTAGATTTCTCGACCAGTTTTGGTGGCACGCCAGTGAAACTGGTGTCATTTGACAAAGAATCGAATTCTGCATTTTTTGTCGCTGCAAACTTGCCGAGGGTTACCTTGTTCATTGTCTAGAAAATTGGAGTTAAAATTTTAAATCTGGCATCGCAAGCGTACAAAGGTGTCGCGAGCCAGCCTTGGTTCTCGTAGATCAACGCGTCAGCGAGGCCAGCGACGCGTGTAGTGCGGCGATGGACGCACTTAGACGCGCTTAGACGCGTTTTAGACGCGCTTTTATTCAAAAAAAGGAAAAGAAAAAAAGACTTAAAAGAATCAAAATCAAAAAAGACATGAAGACTATTATTATTACATGATGCGCAGAAAACAAGTCAACTTGCCCATTTGCCAGCCATAGACACCCGCTTTGCCCAAACACGGCTACAAGTCAAGATAGCCGTGAATACCATCATACGCCACGTGTACAGGTAGGTTCTGGATATATCGGTTTCAAAAATTTTCATTTTTTTTGCTGCCGATATACGAAGTGCCTGCAAAATGCCGATATAGCCAGTTTCAGTCTGGGCCCATGCACTGTGCCTAAATCATATGGGCAAGAAGGTTAATACAGTATTGCTGCGTGTCATTGATGCCAATGTCGTGCAGTACAGTATGTTCATGCGCGAGGTCTTCATTAAATTATTTCATATTTGAATCAAATGTGTCAAATGCTATCCTCTTTCATACAAATCATTTTGCAAATGCAAAAATCGATCAAAATTAGCCGTACACGCGTCATTAGCGTGCCTAGAGGCGAAATTTGTTCAAATCGCGTCAGATTTGAATCAAATGTGTCAAATAGAGCTCTCTTTCATATGAATCATTTTGAAACAGGCATTGCCTGAGCATATTTCATGGAATATACAAAAAATTCGAAACCGGCCTTGTACTACTGTATGCGTATTACAATGCAATTTTATTGGATTTTTTTGAAGAACAAATCAAGGGATGTTTGGGTGCTAGTGGTTGCTGCTGCACGAATTTGCGCATCTTTGGCCTCTATCTTGGCTTCAATGGCAGCATAAATCGGAAAATCGAGAGGATCGTCAAGAGGAAGGCATGCAAGCGTCGTGGTGAGAAGTTGACGTTGAAGAGCCCAAGATGCCTTGCAGTCATTGACATAATTGTCGTCCTCGAACTCAGTGGCAGGGTCAATTGGATTTGGGTCCGAATCATCCACGTCCTCGACAACTTGGAGCGCGTCCTCGTCCCTGGCCAAACGCTCCACTTCTCGGATGAGCTCCTCATTGTTCGGATCACCGAAAAGAGTTGCAAGGTCCGATTGGATCTGCGTGCTCACAGCAGCATCGCCGTCATTGTCAGTCATGGGAGCAGCAGCGGCATCATTGTCATCCTATTAAAAAATTATAAATAATGCCTTTTAACGCTGATTTTTCACGTGTCATCTTTCAGTGCTGATGTACCTCGGTGTCAGTCACGGCCTCGTCCTCGTCCTCGTCCTCGTCCACGCAATACTTCATCAACGTCGTTGTCTTGAAGCAGTTCTTGATCGTGGTGCTCGAAATTTCATTTTTTAAAATTTGAGATGTCCAAAGCATGGCCACATCCTGGTCAATCTTAAAAAGGGACTTGCGCAAGCCTTGTCCATACAAAATTGCTGCGCGGCGATATTGTTTAGATCTACAATAAATAAATGATGAACATCTAGCTACAATGTCAAAATGCCTGCGCATTAAAATGTCTTACCGATAACGTTTTTTGTAAGCCGCAATAATACCCGCGTCTAAAGGCTGTAATTTGGAGGTGGTGTTGGGTGGCAAAAAAATGACTTCAACATTGTCGAGCTGGGGCAATGGCTTGTGACAACTTGCATTGTCCATAAGCAAGTAGCATTTTTCACCCTTGTGCTTGGCACCGCAAGCTCTGTCAATGACCTTGAGAATCTTGCGAAAAAAACTCGTTGACCATCCACGCTTTGCTGTTATTGAAATAGCGGTATCCTCCCTTGGGTGCCCCTACGACATGTACAGCAATGTGAGTTTTTTTTTTTTTTTTTTTTTTTTTTTTTTTTTTTTTTTACGCGCTCGTTTGCCGATGAACACAGGGTCAATGAAGTGGGATCCATCTCCATTCGCGATGACACAGACAGTGATACGCGTTTTGTCAAGCCGTTGGCCCGCAAGTTGCTGAACGTGGCCGTCACCGTCGCGACCCTTCATGTTGATGGGCGCGATCGTGTACCGCGGTGCCGCGCTGTGGTAGAGGCCGGTCTCATCTATGTTGTAGACTCTCGAGAAAGGAACGCCCCGCAATGTTTCCCTGATTTCTTCAATCTGCGGCTCGATTTCTTCGAGATCAGGTGCGCTACCGGCCTCACCGTGCATCAGCTGTCTTTTGAAGCCATGGCGCTTTGCAAAACCGTAAAACCAGCCAACGGAGAATCCAATGGGCGGCTTCGGGTACCCGAGATCCTTGCTGATGCGCCGCGCGTGCATAACCACGGCCTGGTAATTCATAGCTGTGCTTTCTTTGGCTGCACTTTCGATGAATTTGGCGAGCTTTTCCTCGATCGCGGTCAGCTCAGGCCCCTCAGTCCGCACGCGCTTAAAATCGATCTGTGTTTCAGGAACACTTTCAATTTTTTCGCGTTTGGCTAGGATGCCTTGCACAGTGGAGCGAGACACGTGCTTTTCAAGACCAAACTCCTTGGCCGCCCAAACACCTAAGTCTGTGTGCGACATATGTGGAAATTTAAGGCTTTTGTCGATGATGTCGATCTTTTGCCCATGCGTCAAATTAGAGCGGGCGATTTTGCTACGCGGGTAATCGCTGCTGCTAGACGTGGTGGCGTGCTTTTGGACACCACCGTTGGTACCGCGTCGCGCTAAACCAGCATTTGTGTGGCGACGCGTGTTGATAGTAGGTGTAACCATAATTTTGACACGTGCGGCACAATTAAGTCAATAAAAAACAAGCAAGGGAAAATATAAAGAGAGGGCAAAAAAGCGGGCAAAAATCAAAAAGAGAGAGTGAGAGAAAGAGGCGTCTAGCCAAAAAAAAAAAGAAGTAAAGATCAAAAAAAGATTTGAAAACCAAATTGCTAAGCCGCGCGTGCGCATTCTGTAAAGGGGTCGACGTGCAAAAAAAAATCCAACACCGAGTCTCGAACTCGAGTCGACACGTTAACATACACGTGTGATACCACTAAGCTATAATCACCACTTCTAAAAAGTCAAACATATGGCACTACATAGGGTATCTTTAGATGAAAAATCAAATCTGAAGGTGCCGATATAAGCTAAATCGGCATTTGGCTGTATTTTTCAAAAAAATTTCAAAATCCTGCCGATATAGCGCGAAAACCGATATAGCAGGTGCCGATATATCCAGAACCTACTGTACACCTTACCCATTGTACGTTTAGCGATTGCGTCTCTCCTTTATTTACGCACAATCGCGTGCACGTCCTTTTTTGTCGAAAGCCTGTGTGACATTCTTGTCAGTTGTCAACAAAACGCCCTTTTTCCCATCTACCGGTATTCTGCCTATTTTGTCTTTATTACTGCTTTGCCAATTCTGTCAACCTGTGTCATGCCATCATTTTTGTACTTGCATTTTCTCATCTGTTAATCCATTTTTATCTTTAGAACCGTGCGCCTGTTAATCCATTTTTGTCTTTACCGTACGCCTGTTAAGCCGACTTTGAATTTTGGGGTACGATTTATCCTTTTTTGGAGTCCTCCCTTTTTGTATGCCGTCGTTCCCCACCATATATTTTATTCTCTTTTTTTTCTTTTGTTTTTTTGCAAGTTTGCATGCACAGATCTTCCTCCTCATGGATGGAGACAGAAGTGAGCAGTCGTCATGTTTTACTTTTTTAGTTGCAAAGGTGCATTTCTTTATGTTTCTGTGAAAGCGTCCGACGTTGTTTGACCATACAGTCCACTTATCATAGAACGCATCGCACCAAAAAAACGACATGTCACAAGAGAGAAAAGAGACGTGCGAGAGAGAGGGCTGGAAAAAAGTCGCAACTACAGTATTGAATGAGTGACGACGAGCGACTGTGCTTGTGAGAAGCCGTTCTACTGAACAAATTAGAGCAAGAGAGACAGCAGACCGTAATATCATAAAAAGATACGTAAAAATTATTGCTGTTGGTCGATCTAAGGACCGAGCACGCGGGAAAAAAAGGGGAGGACTCCAAAAAAGGATAAATCGTACCCTAAAATTCAAAATTGGCGCCTGTTAATCTCGTTTGGTCGATGTTGGAAGGAAAAAAGTATACAGTAAATAGGACTCCTCCAACTCGCGCCCATTGCCTCGCTTTTCTTCCAACAGTGACATCTCTCTTGCTCTGGCACTCAAGTCTCTCTCCCTTGGCCATTGACCTCTCTCTGCTTATTCTTTTATTCTAATTTTCAATTACTGTAAATTCTCACTATGGTTGGCTACTATTCAATCTTTGATCCCGAGTCGATGGAGTCCGTAGTGGAGCCCGTCGACGTGTCCTTTCAAGAGGACTTTGTAGGCCAGGCCCCCCGTGACAGCATGTCGCTGTTGTCCTCTTTGATCAGAATGAGGATGTCCCCATGGCTATGGACAATCAGTCCTTCTTCCCGGAGCCCAAGGAGCAGGTCCCCTTTGTCTGGGACCGTGCTGCCCTGGACCAATTGTTGAACATGTCGTTCCCAGAGGTGTACGTCAACCCCATGGACTTGAACATGGCCCCGGCGCAAGCACCGTCCCCAGTCCAAGAAGCCGCGCCTCAAGAGATGACGCCACCACCCAGCAGTGATGACGACGAAGATGAATATGAAGGTTCCGTGGTATCCACGTCGTCAACTTTCGTTTCGACAAACAATCATCCAAAATGCCACCACAAATGATATTATTAGTATTCATGGCGCGGCGGACACTTGGTAGCAGGCATTGTCGATTTTCTTAAATTGAGATTTTCTAGTGATTTTCCAAGGGGGTCGGTCGGCATTTTAGGGCAGTAAAATTTAGGGCCTCGGATTGCTGAGCCACTCACACCCTGGGTAAACATGCCTTGTTTGTCCACAAAAATGATATAAAAACTAAGGGCTAGCCATCTGGTTTTGGCAAAAAATGTGATTCGTTGCATTTTTGTCTGTTGTTTCGACAATAGGCGATTTTACAGTAACTCTTTTTGGTCTTATGGTGCGTCTCATCTATATCATACTGTAAATTTATGCGAAATGCATTTTCGCAGGACTGAGCGATCCGATCTCTGTAAAAACTTGACATCGTCGGACTTTTAAGTTGTAAATCCATTGGTCTTAATTTGGTACAATTCTGTCAGGTTCGCTGAGAAAAACGCGTAAAATATTATTTGGCGCTGGTTTTCATTTATAACTTAAAAGTCCGACGATGCCAAGTTTTTACAGAGATCGGATCGCTCAGTCCTGCGAAAATGCATTTCGCATAAATTTATGATATAGATGAGACGCACCATAAGACCAAAAAGAGTTACAGTAGAGTACCGCTATATCGGTTTCAAAATTTTTTGATTTTTGGGCTGCCGATATAATGATCACCCGCCAAATGCCAATATAAAAAGACCGGGGCTGAAGTTTACAATTTTTATTGTGAATAAAGAGCAAACTCTGGGCTATCAAATGAGCCCACTCTTGGGGCATTGCGATCACTGGATGGTGCGCAATGGCATTTTTAGAAATCACCAGCTTTCCAAGGGGCATATCGGCAATCGCAGTTGCATCTTGAATTTTTTTCTCAGATCGCCACGCCACTTAATCGTGTGGTATAACACGCCTCAGACATAATAAAAATGCAATAAAATTCAGGGGTCCATTGACTGGTTTTGAGGTAAAACGCATTTTTGTCAGCTTGGTGCCGTGTACAGTATTTGGTCGAAACTCCAAAGTCATCTCGATGGGAAATTGTCACAACGCTTTGCAAAGCATATCATTCAAAAGAGCAATTTTTGGGCTTTCAAATGAACCTACTCTGAGGGCGTTACAATCACTGGATGGTGCGCAATGGCAATTTTTGTAATTACAACGTTTACTTAATACTGTAACACTACTGCAGTACACGATGAGTCAATTTTTTCATTGTGATGCGCATTTTATTACTCAAAGGAAGGTTTAAAAAAAGAACTGATTGAAGATTGGGTGCTAATGGCCCTGACTTGCTCGTCCTTGTCTTTGATTTTGGCATTCACGGCAGCCAAAATCGCAAAATCCAGATGATCGTCAAGCATGCGCGAATCACGTGTCGCAACAAGAAGCTGTCTTTGACTAGCCCACGTGATCTTTTTCCTTGTCAATGAAGTTGTCATCTTCCATTTCGCCGGCGCTGGCATCAATTACTGTGGGCTCGTTTCCAGGTTCACAGACAACCTGGATGGATTCCTCGTCAATTGACACGTTTGTCATTTCCTCGCTTGCCTCCATCGAGTGCTCCCCAAATACAGCCGTCAAATTCTCGTGAATCTCTCTATTCACGTCGGCGTCGTTGTCAAGTGCCGCAATTGCAGTGACACCAAGCTAAAAAAAAATTGAACACCACGCACCACCGCGTTTTGCGTCACCGCTGTCGCTTTTTTGTGCTTGCTAAGCACAATGTACCGGGATTTTACATCAAAAACACCCTGCTGAGCATTTGTGGCATTGTCAACGCAGAAATCAACCAATGTTGTCGCCTTTGTGGTGTCAAGCGCCAGATTGACACGCATTGGTCGCGCCAGCTGCGGCGCAAGCACTGAAATGGACCAATTGGTGCAAGAGTGAACAAATGCGTAAAAGCACTCAATGCGAGTTTCGGCAATTCGAGGCAGGCTCCCAAGCACACAGCCATTGCTTGGTCAAATGGACTTGGCAGCACAGCCAGCTGCAAGTGCCAATGCATCACAGATCCGGCTTAGGCAGGGACGCAAGCGGATGGCAGCAAAATAAAAAAAAGGGATTGTGGTCGGACACCAAAGGTCCGATATGGAAATGATGTCATGGCGTCATTTCGGATTACCGACAATCCCGCTCAATGCGACAGCACCATCGCTGTGTCGTGCAGCCCTGAATATAAACCACAAGAAACGAATGACCGCGCAGTGCCTTTTGTGTGCGCGGACATGTTCGCCGAGAAATATCTTTAGAATCAAAAATGAAAGAATAACAAATCCTAAATGACAATTCGAAAGAGTGCTTGGCCTTTTTAGTGATAGGCCAAGCAAAGCAAAAAAAAATTGAATGAAATGCGTCACGGGCTGTCAAGCTCAATGCCGTGGCACAATTGAATTCTGTCTTTCTGTGACACGTTGGCCCTCTCAAAGCTTAAGCGTGTCACGACAGGACACTTGGCCGTTCAGAGTAAGGCCGAAATAAAAAATGGACATTAAAGATGACAAGGGCGCGAGAAAAGAGCGCGATCGTCATAAACCATAGCCGCGCCTCGTTTTCTAGCAATCTGTATAAATAGCCCTTTCATCCTCGTAGCTGAAATAAAGGTCCAGACCGTTTTTAATCGTACTCCCCGTCTTTTGTTTTTATTTTTTGTTTTATCTTTTTCGAGGAGACCCCCCCACCACATCTTTTCTTTACGAATTTTCTACTATGGACCCCAACAACAGCGGTAATCAAGGTGAAGAGCGCCCGGTGCAAGATTCTGCTGAGACTCCAAGACTGGCTGAGGAGAAGACGACCACGGCTGTGGACGGCGACCTCCCCATTGTGCAAGATGACGCGGAGCCCATCATGGACCAAGGAAATGAGTCGGTGACTCGGTCGCTAGTTTGGGCACGTCGCCAGTTGGATCGTGCATTGGCGCACCATCAAGAGCGCAACGCCTCCACCACGGCGCGCAAGGATGTACTCCACTTTTTGGAGCTTACAAATGGCCTGCTCAAGCTGCAAGAACTTTCGATCCCTGCCATTGCCCCCATGGAATTGTCCCCCAAGGAGGCGGCGAAAATTGGTGCTATGGCGGCAAATGACAAGACCAACCGCCAAGCGCGCAATGTCCCCATCTTGCAACTCGACTCGGACCCAGAGAAAAAGAAAGGGAACCACGAGGCACATGCAAACATACACATTTTTGTGGAGAAGTTTGAACTTGCTCTGTTTGCGGCTGGCCTCGACATCGAAAAAAGTTGGAAGCAGCACCTCTCGATGGCAATTGTACACTCCATCCGATTGGTGACTTGGTTCAATGAACAATTGCGCTACAAAGACGCGACTTGGGCAGAGGCCAAAGCCATGATAATTAAAAAGTTCAAGGCTGAATGGCGCGAGCCAGATGCAGAAGAAAAATTGGCCAACATGGTGGCGCGTGCTGATGAACATCCCTTACACGTGATCCAAGACTTTGACTCTATCATGGTGCACCACGCTATCCCCGACTCCAAGGTCTATGGCAATTTTCTCATCAACGCATTGGCCAAGAACCATAGCGACTTTGTTGAAACAATTCGTAGCACATACGCAGCAAGCATTGGCCACTTGGATGAAGACGAGCGGCATGCCCTGAATGTCTCATACATCAAAAAGGTTGCCCCCAATTTGATCCGCGACTCGCACCTCCCCACGCGATTTAAGAAAAAGGGAGCATCTGATGTAGCCGCGCATGACAGGCGCGCTACGACTGCGCATACCGTAGTAAGCCATATGATCGGCTGGCTGTGGCAGCAAAGAGCAGCAACAAGAAGCCCGCCGGTGGCGTCAAAACTCGCGTTCCCTCAAGCAATTCCAAGGCCCTTTCGCTCACGACCGAGCAAAGAGAAGAATACCGACGTCAAGGCAAGTGCTACATGAGCTGACAACTTGAGTTTTTCCAAAAATCCAAAAAAAAGGATTTCACCACCAAAGGCTTGTCGCAACGCCACGAAATTTTCCCAGCTATACGATTCGGCCCCTCTCTTTTCAAAAAAAAATTAAAACACCAATGTCAAACTGCTGGTTCCGCGAGTAACTTGACATTGCTGAAATTTTAGCTGTGACGCATTTTTCAAAAATCATTTCGCGGTAAAATCGTACTTCAATCACTGCCAAACTTAACATCCCGTATTTTTCAACGGCCCTCTTTTCAGAAAAAATAAAAACCAGAGGTCGCTGTAGCCGTTGTCGAGACATGCACAGATTTCATCGATTTGCACAAATTGCAATATTGATGGCCACAAGCTCTAATTGGATCGATGCCAAAATCAGCCAAATTAGGTAATTTTGGCACGTCAATTTATAATGAAACATTAAAATTCAGTGAATTATTAGGCAGTTGTCGACAATTTTAGAAAGTTGGCATTTTTCATTATTTTCACCAATCTAGTCTTTATCAAGTCCACAAAGCCATATAAAGAATGTCTTTCCAAACCTTCACATTAGATTATTTCTGGGCGTTTTTTCGCTACAAGCTCTTAAAAACCAGAGGTCAGCTTGGTCGTTGTGCAGATGAATCCAAAAGGTCGTTATTTTCACAAATTTGGTACTGGATCTCGAAATATTTTGTGGATCGCGGAGAAAACAGCAACGATCGAAAGAGACGGACTCGGTTGTCATTTTTAGGTTGTTTTCATGCCAGATGAACAATCTTTGCATGCTTGAAAAAGTCGATCAAACAACAAGAAGCATGTTTTTCGGACTTTGCCGGCGCTGTGCCTCCAGAAATGTTTTTACAGCCTGTTCACCAGCCAACGAAAAATGTGTCACGGCACAAACTACAGCCCAATGCTCAAGACGAACCTACCTGATTTTTTTTGGGCTCGAAAATTTCAAAAACCTTTTATTTTTTCTATTTTGCATTCATCTCGCCATCTGCATGGCCCACCCCGCTCAAAAATATCTGCATCGAATTCAGCGCAAAATTTGCAACAAAAAAGCTTAAACCCCCAGAGCGCTACGACCACGTTTGAAAAATTCAGGGGTCACAATTTTAAATTCTAAAACGGCCAATTTTGAACTCCGAGTGATCAATGCATCCCAAACCGGTAACTCCGATGAATCGTGATAGACGCGCAAAATGGCAGGTTGCCCCAACTTAAGAAAATTGCCCAAAGAGTGACGCATGAACGGCGATCGACTGAGTAAAATTGTCTAATTTGGTGCGAATGTTTTTGCAAAAATTTAAGGGTTGACTCTTCCAAATTAAGGTGCGTGGATTGCATGGAATTTTTATTTTTTTTACTTTTTTTTAATTTTTTATTTTGCACATTTTTGTGCACTGAGTGGGCTGCAGGCTGGTAAAATGACCGATGCAGAAAGTTCAAACCCAAGCTGGCGCGCCGCAAGTCATCCCATTAGGTGCTTTGCCCCAGGTTTGTTGGTAAAACTGGAATAAAAATCACAAGTTTATTAGACCGTTCTCGAGTAAAGGGCAATTGCAGAAATCTCTCGGAAAAGTTATTTTCTCCATCAGTTTTGATCAGATCGCAGTGAAACTTGTTGCATTCGACAGCAATTAAGCAGCCTCATTCGACACGCTAAAAATACCGGTGGTTGTTTTTCCGGTTGTCGAGATGATCGAACTTCAAAATTAATCCAATGTTTGATCGACTTTTGCACGCGTGCAGAGTTCGCCCATCGGGCAAGCAAACAATCCACCAGAAATGACACTCAAGTGCGTCTCTTTCGTTCGTTGCTGTTTTCTCCGCGATCCACAAAATATTTCGAGAACCAGTACCAAATTTGTGAAAATAACGACCTTTTGGATTCATCTGCACAACGACCAAGCTGACCTCTGGTTTTTAAGAGTTTATAGAGAAAAAACGGCAAGAAATAACCTAATGTGTAGGTTTGTTGGAGAGACAACCAATCTATGGTTTGTGGTCTTTAAGACTAGATTTTTGAAAATCATGGAAAATTGTCAAATTTCTAAAACTGTCGACAAATGCCTAATAATTCACTGCATTTTAACGTTTCATTATTTATAAATTGACGTGCCAAAATTACCTAATGGCTGATTTTGGCATCGATCCAATTAGAGCTTGTGGCCGTCAATTTGCAATTTGTGCAAATTGATAAAATCTGTGCATATCTCGACAACGGCTACAGCGACCTCTCGTTTTTATTTTTTCTGAAAAGAGGGCCGTTGAAAAATACGGGATGTTAAGTTTGGCAGTGATTGAAGCACGATTTTATGATACCGCGAAATGATTTTTTGAAAAATGCGTCACAGCTTAAAATTTCAGCAATGTCAAATCGCTCGCGGAACCAGCAGTTTGACATTGGTGTTTTAATTTTTTTTTTGAAAAGAGAGGGGCCGAATCGTATACTGTAGCTGGGAAAGTTTCGTGGCGTTGCGACAAGCAAGTCTTTGGTGGTGAAATATTTTTTTTGGATTTTTGGAAAAACTCAAGTTGTTATCATGGTCATGTCAAAATGCACCTGGAGGGTCCGCCAATTTGATTGGCTGGTGCCCCGAGAAAAGAGAAATCATTTTGGCACCCCACACGCCAGCGCTTGGAGAGTCATCTCATTAGATGCATCGATTCCGACTTTCTAAACAAATCTGTAATAAAACTCGGGGGTTGACGACGGATCACGAGAAAAAAGCAATCAAAGTCAAATTTTAGAAACTAAGATTTCTCGACCAGTTTTGGTGGCACGCCAGTGAAACTGGTGTCATTTGACAAAGAATCGAATTCTGCATGCATTTTTGTCGCTGCAAACCTTTTGAGGGTTACCTTTTTCATTGTCTAGAAAATCGGAGTTGAAAATTTAAATCTGGCATCACAAGTGTACAAAGGTTGCGCATCAGCTTCGCCGGACTAAGGTAAAATGACCTTCTCGCGCGTCTCTTACTACTTGTAAAATTTCAGCATGATTGAATTACAATTGAGAGTGCTAGGGCCGAAATTGTGAATTTCTAGAAAAATCTCGAATTTCTCGTCACTGGCCTGATCAGCCCCCTGTTTTTACTTTGTGTTCGACAAGCGAGCGTTTAAAATGCACAAATGATATTACTGTAGGATTCGCGGAGCGGCGGGCACTTGGTAGCGAGCATTGTTGATTTTCTTCAATTGAGATTTTTTAGTGATTTTCCAAAGGGGTCGTCGGTCAGCATTTTTAGGGCAGCAGTAAAATTTAGGTCCTCGGATCGCTGCACCACTCACACCCTGGGTAAACATGTCTTGTTTATCTACGAAAAGGATATAAAAACCAAGGGCTACGTAGCCATCTGGTTTTGGCAAAAAATGTGATTCGTTGCATTTTTGTCTGTTGTTTCGACAATAAGCGATTTTAACCCTTTTTGGGCCCTAAATTTATGCGAAATGCATTTTCTCAGGACTGCTTGATCAGATATCTGAAAAAAAACTTGACATCGTTGGTGTTTTATATTCAGCATTCTCTAGCTCAAATATTGAGCCCGATGAACAAGAACCGGAGGACGCGCCCTGCAAAAAGCAGGTAAGGTCTTTTCCATTCTGGCAGCGTACAGTACATTAGTATGGTAGCACTCGCATATCGTCGAAGCAAACGACAAAACTGCAGCCAATCATTTGTTCTATTATTAAGCACTGCACGCTCTCTTGTGAACGGGTTCCGGTGAAAAGGGCATACAAAACGCAAAATCGCATTTTAGAAGTAAAATGATACCGATACCATATGTGCTTTTGACGTGTCCATTTACTGTATTTTGAGCAGCAGAAACTACATTATGATATTTTACATGCAACCCCGAATTGACAACCTGATCTTGCAAAATAATCGAGATTTTGGCGGTTTTGTATGATATCATCGTCATAAGGCTTTCTGCCTGCCCGACTCCCCATGAATCGTCGGCAGGCGACAGCAAGTTCGTCAGCCGAGGTCGCCTCTTGCACATGTGCAAGAATCAAAAAATAGGATGGGGAGCATCAAAATCTATGAAATCGACAAAAGGGTGCCTTTCCAGTCGACAAGTCCGTGCCATCTTTTCTGGGACTCGCCGCGGTGGGACTGCGGCGCGCGTTGGCTAATTAAAGAGCAAATCGAGTCTGGTCGGGCGTCTTTTTTTTTTTTTTTTTTTGTGTTTTGATGGTTTTTGTCACGCTGCAGGCTGTCCTGTCAGGCACAGAAGGTTATGTGTGGTTCGTGATTTACAGTATGCAAAAAATAAATAATGGCATGATAATATAAAAAAGGAGATGAGCATTCATACAAATAGAAATCAAGGGGAAGGATCTGATTTTGTTCGCTCCAGACCGCAAGGGGAAGATGAATAATCAGAAGTTGGACGCATACAGGTGACACAAGAGCCCGATTGGCCAAGTTTTCTGAGCTCAACCTTTTTTTTTTCTTCGCTCCTTTTCCAATGCTTTCCTCTCTTTTCCGTTCCAATTCACTTTTTTCTTTTTACCGGCCATGAGCCCTCCCAGCAACAACAACAAGGTGCCGTCCGCGGGTCTCGATCTGTCCGCACTAAAGGACAATGCACAATTACAGCAACTTCTCTTGATGACGCTAGCGACACTGAACAGCAACAACAGCAACACACTTGGCCAGCAACCACCACAGCCGTCTGCCAACCACGACAACAGCAGCAGCAGCAGCAATGCCAGCAGCCCCGAGTCGACCACCGGGGTCGACCTCGAGAAGCGCAAGCACGATCAAGTCGAGGAAGGTAGTGTGGCTCGCCTTTTTTTATCTGCTTTTGTTCTTGATTGGGTGCCAAATTGACGTTTTTTTTTTTTTTTTTTCCCAGTCGACTCGAATACCCTGGGTAGGCACCATGCATTCACTGTACGCCAACCGCAACATCTAAACTCACACACTCTTTAGATAAACCGACAAAATCTGGAAGAAAGCCCTTGACAGAGGACGAAATCCGGGCGCAGGTAACAAAAACAAAAAAAGCTCGCCCTGGGTGATCGTCCCACGTTTCGCAATCGACTCATTTTTGTTATTTAGAACGAGTCCGACCCCAAATCCAAGCGCAAATTGCAGAATCGACAGGCTCAGCGCGCATTCCGGTAAAAATAAGCACTTTTTTTTTTCTTTTTCGAGACGACGGCCCTCCCCTTTTCTAACCTCTATTTTTTTTTCCTTGTTATTTGGCAGTGAGCGACGTCTGAATTATGTAAAGGAGCTGGAAGATCGCATCAAAGAGCTCGAATCGAACCAGGGTCAGCAATCTGATAAGCTTGTGGAGGAGAACAAGCGTCTTCGTGATGTGATTCAGCAATTGCAAGTGGAAAATGCGATCCTTGGCGGTGCCGCGTCGTCATTTGATGTGCCATTGTCACATATGTCGACGGAGCGGCCACAGAAGCTGCAGCGGTCCATTGCAACGGACAATCACCAAAAGAACAACATCAACAACAACAACAATAAGCATACCTCCAGCACGACCACGCCCCCTGCATTCACATCCTCTCCCGACGACCATCTGTCGCTTGCATTGTCGGATTCGCCGCCGTCCGTAAGCAGCGGCAGCAACAAGAGCATGTCGCACACACCCGACACGACCGTCGACGATCTTTTTGCATCCACAGTGCCCACCGACATCTTTTCCAATTTTGAGTCGCATCGCCTGTTTGACCAGCCGATCTTTGACGCACTGGATGCTGCGCAGATCCCATTGCCCAAGCTGGAAGACACAAGTGACATTTTTGCGTCGGTCGTGAATGTCGACGGCGCCGACGCCGTGCCACAGCCACAGCCGCAGCTTCAATTGGCACTCCAACAAAACACCACGTGCCAGCAGACAGACCCGCACGAAAAGCTGCCGTGCCAAATGACAGTGTCCGAGGTGTGGGACAAGGTCACGGCGCATCCTCAATTCGAGGAATTCGACATTGATTTGCTATGCTCCGAGATGAAAAACAAGGCCGTCTGCTCAGAAACACAAAATGACAAGATGATGGAATCCATCAACAAGTACTACCCCACCACTAACATGAGATAAAAATGAAAGTTATGAATAAAAACAGGATTTTTTTATAAAAACAAAAAGATGGGGCGTTAATAAAAGGGGAGGGATATCATGATGCGTGAGAAGAGGCGCAGCGATTTTTTTTTTTTTTTTTTTTTTTTAGGAGATGAGGATGCTGAGGGCCATGATGAAGCAGGCAAGTGACACGTAGGGACTTAGCCGCTCGCCAATGCGCGCAGCCTTCCAGAACAAGCCAAGAGGACTATCAAAAAAATGGGAATTTGTGTACAAAAAAAGGGGGGGGGGTGTGAGCTGCGGAGAGACGGAGTATGTGTGTGTGCCAAGACGCGTCTTACCCAGTTTTGTTGCGGTCGATCAACGAGGGTGCCTGTGCGCGGACATACGTACAGGTGCAAATCAAAAGTAAGATGACCAGCACAAGTGACTGAAAGTTGAAGATAGCCGACTAGAGCGGGTTGAAAAAGAAAACGAAAAAGCAAGGAAAGCCAAAAATGAGCGTGTTTCCGTGCGAACAAGGTAAAATAAACCCAAGTTGCTTACCATAAAATAGTGTGTTGGATGGGGAAAGAACAAAAAACGAGGAGAAAGAAGAGCGGGGCCTAATTTGGGGGGAAACGATGAAGCGCAGCCGAAATATAAAGATCGGCCTCGTCCAATAATGGCGGTCTTTATCTCTTTTTTCTTTTTTTCTCTCACACCACCCACCCTTTTTACACCATGTCTGGTCCAGGTAAGTGGGTCTTTTGGTTGTGTTTTTAGCTTATTCACGACGCCTTTTATTAAAGAGCCGTGGGCTGCCGAGCTGACTGACGGCGAGCAAGAGTATTATGGCCTCTTGTACAAGTACGTCGCCGAGGACAAGCCTGTGGACACCGTGTTCGAGGCCTTGGCAACGGCCCAGCGGTTGTCCCCCACACAGAGCGTCCAGGTAAAACAAGGGTGACAAACAGGTGGTGGGGCAATTCATTGTCAAACTCATGTTTTTGTGTGTTTATTTTTTTTTTTTTTTGCACAGCTCCTCCGTGCCGCATATCAAAACGACACATCGGTCAACAACAAGCGAGCGTTTTTTGTGGCCCTCAAGCTGATTGCCTGTACACAAAACAACCAGAGCCCCTCGTCTCCTATTTTAGCAACCAGTAAGAAGGCCCTTTATTGTACCACCCTTTTTTTTTTGTAGAGTTGCTCACTTTATGAACATGTTAGAAACCCCACTGCCCGTGTTGGATGGCTACGATGTTGTCACGGCATCCAATCGGCAAAAGTATCTGCGCATTTTCCACGCGTCAGGCCCTGTGCAAGACAAATTGGCCGCTGACAAGGCCATGAACGTGCTGATGCGCTCCAAGCTGCCCGTCCCATTGTTGAGCCATATCTGGTAAATGCACAGCATGGACTTTTGCCGTTTTATTTTCATGGCGGGTTTATTTTAATTTTGATTTTCATTGTTTTTCCAAAAGGAATTTGGCCGACACGCAACAACAAGGCGCCTTGGATCGTACGGCGTTTGTGGTGGCCATGCACTATGTTGCCAAGGCAATGGCCGGCAATTCGTCGTTGCCGCAGCGCGTGCCCGACAGCTTGCTCCAATCTATCCATGCTGCCGCCGCCGCATCCACGCCCGCCTCTCCGGCAACAACACCTGCCCAGGTCACAAAATCAACGCCGCCACCTCCCCCACCCGCGTTGACTCGCTCACGCCCGCCTCCCCCACCCGTGCCGGCCACACGCGCAGCACGAAATGCACCACCACCACCCGCCAATGCGCAACCAAAGCAACAGACGCACGCCCAGCGCTTCTTTTCACCCCTGCGCTACCCGGCTGGCCAGTGGGCATTGGATGCCGCGGAACGCATCGCCTACAAGGAAGCATTCACCTCGTTCCCGCATCAAAACAAGGACTACATTGAAGGTAAAAACAATTTTTTTTTAAAAAAAAAAATTAGCCCCCTTTCGTCGTGTTTACAAGATTTTTTTTTGTGCAGGCTCTGAGGCTGTGTCGTTCTTTGTGCATTCGACCCTGCCGCCTGAGCAGCTGGCGACCGTGTGGGATTTGGCTGACACCAAAAACAAGGGTGTGTTGTCATACGAGGAATTCGCCGTTGCCATGCATTTGATTCGTCGTGTGCGCGGCGGCACGCCCCTACCCGCCACGCTACCACCAACATTGCTTCCCTCAGTCCTGGAACAACCACAAGGTAAGTGTGAAAAACGAGAAAATGAGCGTATCTTTCCTCTGTCGTTCATTGATGGTGAGTTTAACCTCCTTTTTTTTTTACGCGCTCCAGTGGCTGCTCCTGTGCCTGCGGCGGCCCCGGTGGTTTCTGCACCTCAGCCGCAGCGCGATCCTGAGCAATTGAAACAAAAAGTGGCCGAGACACAGCAAAAGCTTGACGAAGAAGAGGCGGCCGTAGCGGATTTGAAGCAATTGGCGTCTCAGCAGGCGCCCGTAGTTGCTGACCTGGAGGCACAGCTTGCGACGCTGCAGGCATCCGTGCAGCGGGCGACCGAGGAGCGTCAAGAGTGGCAGACCAAGCTGGACACGTTGAAACAAACGGAAACGGAAAAACGACACAAAATTGCGCAGCTTGAGCGTGAATACAATGCGACGCAGGCCCAGGTTGCCCAGTTAAAGGCACAACACCAGCAAAAGGCCGCACTCGCCACCATTGCCGATCGCCAGCTCGATGCCGCCCAAAACGCACGCGACAAGGCGGAAAACGACCTCAAACTCGCACAAACCGCCCAATTGGAGACCCCTCCAGGTAAACCATTGAAAATGAGCTACAAAAATGAAAAAAAACACGTGTGGACAACCCAATCTGACCTGTTCCCCCATTTTTCCTTTTTTTTTTCTCCCTTTTTTCTTTTCAGCGCCACCCCCACCTTCCAGCCGCCACGGTCGCTCACCAAGCTCGGCGTCGCCAAGCAGCACCGCGTCGTCCACGCGTGCCAAGTCGACGCGCCGTCCGCCGGCCCCACCTCCCTCCAAGAAGCGCACGTCGACAATCGAGCCATCGCCCGTGGCCAATGCAGCAGCGCCACGTGCGGCCTTGGCAACGGAGCCCGCGCTGTCTGCGTCGCCCGAGCACGTGGATGAGGAGCCGCAGCAAGAAACGGCCAAGTCGACCGCCGCCTTGGCAGCCGCAGGCGTCGGTGCCACAGCCGTGGCCGCTGCTACTGCTGCTGCTGCTGCTGCTGCGGCCGTTGCCATTGACACAACCACATCCGACGACAGCATGCCTGCAATTGCTGAGCAGCCTCTCGATACCAAGCAAGCGGATTTGCTGCCCGAACAGGCACCCGAAGAGACACCCGCAACAGAACAAGAGTCTCCAGCCATTGTGGAAGCACCTGCTGGGCCCGAGGAGCCCGTTGTCGAAGAGAAGCCTGTGCAAGAAGAGCCCCTTGTCGAGGAAAAGGAGGAAAAGGAGCCAAAGGAGTTCACTGAGCCTGTTGCACCAGTGAATCCATCCATGGGTGACCAATTGGAGATATTGCCATCGATTGACAAGCCCCTGGTCCAGGATGATGCGATTGTCGCGGTCGACGCGCTTGCCCAGGCACCGCTCACTATGGAAACCGCCAATGTGGAAGAACCCGCCAAGGAGGAAGAACCCGCCAAGGAGGAAGAACCCGCCAAGGAGGAAGAACCCGCCAATGTGGAAGAATCCGCCAATGACGCGTCTTTTGCCGAGCACGACGCGATTGCTGCGGTTGATGCGCTTGCCAAGGAGCCCCTGACGATGCAAGATGCGCAAGACACCACCGTTGCTGCAGAGGAAGAGGCAGAACCTGCTGTGGACGCCAAGGAAGTCACCCCGGTCACGGAATCTGCCATTGAACCGGTGATCGCCAAAGAAGAGCCCGCCATCGAGGAACAAGCCGCCATTGACGCGCAGGATGACGTGTCGGTCCACGAAGAAACGACCACGGACAAGCCTGCCGAGGAAGAGCCCACTGTCGATCAAGAAGAAACGACCAAGGATGAGCCTGTCGAAGAAAACCCCGCTGTGGATCAAGAAGAAACGACTACGGACAAGCTAGTCGAGGAAGGACCCACTGTAGATGACGAGCAAACCGCCATTGCGTTCGAAAAGGATGAAAAGGACGCCATTCCTGCTTCTCCCCCTGTTGTTGCTACCGATTCCGTGTCGTCCCTGGATAAATTGTCCACGACGGTCGCTGCGGCATCCACCACCACGGCAAGCATCACGACGGCGACGAGCCAAGACGAGGAGGACGCCACCTCCGATGACGACGACGACGCGACATCGAGCGAAGACGACGACGACGATAAGACGGCCTCGGAAGCTGAGGAGGAGGAAGAAAAACAAGAGGAAGAACAAGAAAAACACGAAAAACAAAAAGAAATCATTGAAAACGACGAAAACGAAAAAGCCGAATTGGACAATTCAGACGATTCGGACGATTCGGATGACAATGCACCACTGGCCACGGTTGTTGCTGGCGGTCCAGCGGGCGATTCGCCAGAAATGCACGATTTCGAGGTGGTTGAGCACGAAGCGTCCATGTCGTCGTCATTCATGTCTGCTGGGATGGGGCAAACCGATCTGATGGATGAATTCGACGCCGCATTCTCGGAATCGTTGCCCGATGCGCAAGCAGCCACAGCCACCACGGCCCCGGTGACAGATACCGAGTTCTCAGAGGCCTTTGACGACGCGTTTGACGCGGCATTCCAACCACACACCGCTGCCAATGCCAATGCCAACGCCAATGCCAACGTGGCTGCGCCTAAATCGACGGAATTCTCCTCGGCCTCATCCTCGGGCTTTGACGACGCCTTTGACACCTTGCCCGCTTTGCAAACCTCCTCCGAGGCACAGGACACGGGCTTCCAAGACGCCTTCACGGCCGCGCCAGAACCATTCACGGCCCACCGCGACCCGCCCGCACCGCCCATCGCCCAATTCGCCCAAATGGCCCCCGTCGCCGCCAAATCCACGTCCGAACCCCTCGAATTCAATCCATTTGACGACACCATGGCATCGCCGCCTGCCCCTCCTCCCGTCGCCGTTGCTGCGCCACCCGCTCCATCGGTGGTGACGCCCATGCCCATCGATGAAGAGCCAAAAACGACAACAACGACCACGCACACTACCCCACCACCTGCGGCACCCCTCCTCCAGCAGCTGGATACAACCCCTTCGCCCATCCCGGCTTCCGCAGCACCTGCTGTCGCCGCCATGGACGAGTCGCACGCGCTCAATGTGCCCAAGGGATCCAATGAAGCGCCGCGGTCCGCGCCTGTTGCCTCCACAAAGCCCGACGAGCCCGCCACCAAGAAAAAGGGCGGCCTGTTCTCCCTGCGTCTTGGTAAAAAGGACAAAAAGGATAAAAAGGACAAGGATAAGGGCAAGAAAAAGGAAAAGAGCGGCAAAAAGTCGTCGGTCGGCAGCTCCATGGCCGCCGCAGCCACCAGCTACTCGCCAGCAGACGAACATGCAGCACCCTCTTCGCATCATGCCCAGCCCCCACAGTTGCAGCTCTCGGAACAAGAGGCTTTCAACGTCAATCTGTCTGCCATGACCGACCAGGAAATCATGGCCAATCTGCGTGAATTCGGCGTCGACGCCGATTCCGTACGCACACTGACCAACATGGGCTTCACCGTGGAACAGGCAAAAGAGGCCCTAGAGCGCTACGACTATGACATTCAAAAGGCAACCAACTTTTTGCTCGATCAATAATAGATCAACGGCCATTGTCTGCCTTTTTTTTTTATTGTGTGTGTGTTTACCCCGGATGCTCCCCACCTCCTCCCCATTGTACTTGTCCCATTCTCCTTTTAGCCCCAATCAATCAATACAGTGTGTTTTTTTAATCTCTTTTTTTCAATTTTGCCGCCTCGGCTTGACTCAGCGAGCTTAATTTCCACATCGTACTCTCCATTTCCATGATGCATTACCGTGCGTACTTTTGCCCTTGATTGGATCGCAGCAGCATGAGCAAACCGCACTTTTTATGTCTTTTAATATTTTATGGCCATTGTGCGGAGGACATCCGCCAAACGTGCCACCGGCTTCATACAAAGGTTCAACGCTGCTGTTAAAAGTTGAATGACCTGCGTCAAAAACAGGGATGGATCGCGAAGCGAACGAGAAAAAGTGCGACAAGAGGCTATTTTGTAGTGTTTTGGTCATTTGCCAACGAAAAGACAATCGACGAGGTCATGAGCTCTGAAGCTGGGTTAATCCACGTTTTCTGACTCCCATACACGAGTTGCTGCGGCCACCAGGTGGCGTGCTACAACAATTTTTCAAAACCAGGATTTTTCCTAAGGGGTCTGTGAATTTGAAAAGGAGAGAATTTAGGTCCACAAATCGCCATGCCCTACAACTACATGGTACAGTAAATCGCGTCTCAGAACCGAGAAGAATGCAATAAAAGGCAAGCGTCCATTAACTGGTTTCCGTTTAAAACGCGAAAAGGTGCGATTTTTCAACTCAAGGCAAACTCAACGAGGATTGGCCGCAGCGCTTTCAAAGTCATAAAAGAGCCTGGCTCGCAGCGTACGTGAACATGGGTGATCACTGACAAGAGTGATTTTTTGACAACTTTTTCACAGTTTTAAAACCATATACATTTTTCGACGCGTGATTAACCGCGTCAAACGTCGAGTTCCATGCGTCTGTTATTTTTCAAATTTATGCATCCGACGTACCTCTTGCTAATGGACGCGTCAGCGCGGCTCTTTGGATGCGTTTTTCGTGTGTCATTCGCGATTAAAGTTTAAACCAAAATCTGCCATTGCTCGTGAGCCGTCATGGACCACACTCTTTTTTTTTTTTTTTTTTTTTTTTTTTTTTTGCCTTTTTCGCGGTTTGTTCATGCAGCGCATCTTATGGGTAAGTTTGGCGTCATTCTGGAGACCTAATTTTTCAAGTTTGGTTTTGGGGTCTCGCGACAGCTGGTTTTTTGGATTTGGGCATTGGCGTGCCCGCAAAGATGTTTGATCCACATGAATGGAGTCCTACTCAATTTTTCCTGCTTTCCCGCTTTTCAGGTCACAAGAAACGTGTTTAGGCGGTGGTTGAGTTGCGATGGTCCCTCGAGCAATTTTCAGTTCTGCCCAATCTTCTTAAAATCAGCGCTTTGACATCAATTCTACGTCAAATCATAAGGACTCAAATACGAACCAAATGATGCGCGAGAACGTCTCTTCAGAAAAAAAAAAAGTCGCTTTGCGTGGTCTACACACCTGGCAAGCTAATGAAACATGACCAAATTTGCAAAATACTGGCATTTTCGCGACGGGTGTCTCATCGCATTGGGAGTATTAAAATAAAACAGATTGAAGTGCATGAATTTATGGATCCAGTAGAAAAGTAAAAGAAAAGCAAAGACGACGATGCATCAAATTAGAATACAAAAAGGAATTTCGTCTAAAAATTCGATGCGCGCCATTGTTTCCGCGGCAGATGAGCAGCGAGGTGCAATTTCTTCGCATAGTGCCGGCGAGTCGACTTGCTCCTCCTTGATAATGAGCTGTGTCTGGGCATTGGTCTTGTAGTTCACGCGTTTGACATTGGCAATGCTTGTTCTGTGCTGTTCCTCTATCTTGACCGAGTCTTTGCTCTCTTCATGGAGCTTTTTGAGCCCTTCCATAGAGGCCATAGATGGATGAGCAGGTCGTCCATCTACCTTCATTTCGCTTTTTATCCTCATCACTGTTCTTAGAGAGCGGCCACAAGCGTTCGCCATGTCGGCTATTGTCATCTCGCAGAGAAGGAGGCGTCTGATCTTTTGTCTTTCGCACTCTGTCAAGCGTGTGTACTTGCATGGCAAACGACGAATTTTAGACCTTTTCAAAGGTGGTTGGATGATATTGGCTGCTCTTTTGACCTTTTGTACGTTGGATATACAGAAGCCGCATGCTTTAGCCACATCCTCGCAAGTCTCGCCTTGCTCAAGGCGTCTTTTCATTTCTTCCTTTATGGCTGGCGTAAGGCGTTTTGCGTACGAGGACGTCAGATTGCGGGCCTTGCAGAACCTTCGTATTGAGGAAGCGCTGACGCCACACAATTTGGCTGTCGTGAGTGTCGACATCCCCTCGCCTATGCACTTGATGATCTTGTCATTATTGTCGCCGCCAGTTTTACGATACTGTGTGCTGATTCCGAATTTCTTTTTCACCAATTGGACGAAAGGGATCGAGACACCGCAATCTACTGCAATATCTTTCTGTGCTTTACCAGCGCGGAGCTGCTTTTCAATCTTTTCGACCGTGTCTTTATGGTACTTCTTTCTGTCACCAGGGGACGGGATATTGTTCATGAATTTCACGAGTTTGACTTTTTTTGCTGTCAACTTGCAGATGCGAGCTGTTTCTGCTTCGGAAACGCCGTCCAGCGCAAGCTGTGTAATCTGTTGTAGTTGGGCATCGCTGACTAGTGGAGGGGCAGGCCGTTTCAATCGATAACGCGAAACCGTCGACGGACTTACATTGCATGCTGCAGCCACATGAACTTGTGGCTTGCCTTGATCTAATAGTTTTTGGAATTTTTTGATCGTTGATGCGCTGCATCTTTCGGGGGCCATGTGCGTCTTGGGAAGGTTGTGCTTGCGTTGCTCTCTGGACACCAGGCCGATACTCACACCACATTGGCGCGCCGTTTGATTATATGACAGACCACTCAACAAACACGCCTTAATTTCGTCGCGTGTGGCTTGCTTAACTAGTCTGCTCATGAATTTGAAATCGCAAGATCGCGACAAGAAAGAAAAAGAAATGAAACGAAAAAAAGGGGAGGGGAGCATTGAGTGTAGCGACGGAGTTTTTGTTTCACAGAGCGCCACGCGCCACCCCAATTCATGTCCAATTTCACATGTAACAATCCATCACATACGCGTCCATTTCAGGTCGACTCTCGGGCAGAGTCACTCAGATCAATGGCGATCTCATTCAAGAAAATCGCGATTTTTTTGTTTGTTTTGCGTTGTCACTCCGTTGACACATGGTGTCTTTCACGTACTCAAAAAAAAAAAAAAAGCGTACAACATCTGGCATCGTTTTGCCTACTTGGCGCGAAGCGCTGCAATAGCTAACATGGCCTGTTCGCTTTGAAATTGTGAAAATAGTTGATTTTTTGAACTGGGATTACCAACGGGTCAGATTAATATCGTGTTTCTATTGCTTTTTTTGAGAAAAGAGCGGCCAAACTAAGTATAACCACGAAAAGTCAGGACATTACGGATCTCGATCGCGCGTAACGATAATTTTCAGAATTGCCAATTTTTCAAGGGGTACAGTCGATTTGTTGAAAAGCCCAACGTTTAGGTCCTTAGATCGCCATGTCATTCAACTACATGATAAAGCACCTCTCAGAACCGATGAGCATGCAATAAAAAGCAAGCGTCCGTTGACTGGTTGCCGAGAAAACGCGAAAGCTGCAAATTTTCATCACAAGGCAAACTGAACGAGGATTGGCCGCAGCGCCATCAAAATCATATCATCAAAACGAGCCTGGCTGGCAGCGTAAGGAGCATTGATGATTAATGAAAAAAAGGTGATTTTTGGTATTTTATCACGGTTTTAAAAACATATATATTTTTCGACGCGTGATAAAGCGCGTCAAATGTGGAGTTCCACGCGCCTGTTACTAATCAAATCCATGTATCTGGAGCATATCTTGCTAATGCACGCGTCGGCGCGGTGCTATGGACGCGTTTATTGTGTTTTAATTGCAATTGAAATTTAAAGCCAAATCCGCCATTGCTCGTGAGTCGTTATATGGATCACGCTCTTTTTTGACATTTTTCGCGGTTCGTCCGTACAGTGCATCTTGTGGGCAAGTTTGGCGTCATTCAGGGGACCTGATTTTTCAGTTTTGGTTTTGGGGCCTCGCAAGAGCTGATTTTTGATTTGCGCATTGGCGCACGCGCTAAGGTTTCTGACACGGTTCCAAGAGAGTCCCACTCCATTTTCCAGCTTTCTAGCTCACAGACAGACAAGTTTTGGTGGTGATTGAGTTGTGGTTGTCCCTCAAGCCATATGGAATTGAGTCCAATCTTCTTAAATCAGCGCTTTGACATCAATTCCACGTCGAATCACGATCACCCAAATACGAGCAAATGATGCACAACAACATCTCTTCCTTAATAAAAAAAAGTCACTTTGCATAGGCTAAACTCGGCGGGTTGATGAAAAATGACCAATATAGCAAAATTGTTGCATTTTCGCGACGGATATCTTATCGTATTTGGGGGTAAAGTCAAACGAGGGATAGGATGTGAAGTGCACGATTTTATGAATAAAAATGTAAAACAAAAAGCGAAGACGGCAATGAATCAAATAAGAATACAAAAAGGGATTTCGTCTAAAAACTCAATGCGCATTATTGTTCTTGGGGCAGACGTGATGCCAGGTGCAATTTCTGCGCATGGTGCCAGCGAGTCGACTTTTTCTTTCTTGACAGCAGGCTGTGCTTGGGCATTGGCCCCGCAGTTCACGCGTTTGGCGATGGCAATGCTAGCTCCGCGCCGTTTCACCACTTTGGACGTGTCCTTGCCCGCTTCATGGAGCTTTTTGACCTCTTCCATACTGGCCACAGATGGATGTGCTGGTTGTCTGGATAGCTGCAGGTTGTTTTTTAACGCCATCACAGTCGATACACAGCGGCCACAGGTAATCGCCACATCAGAAACCGACATCCCGCTGACTAGGAGCTGTTTCATCTTTTGTGTTGTGCAATCTGTCTTTTTTGAGCGGCTGTGCGTGACAAAACGAACTTCTTTGTACTTTTTGGAAGGCCATGCAATGACGTTGGCTGCTTTTTTGATCTTTTGCACGCAGAATAAAGAGACGCCGTGTGCTTTAGCCGCTGTCTCCCAAGTGTCACCTTGCTCAACGCGTCTTTTCAGTTTTTGTTTTATGCCTGGCGCGATGCGACGTGGGTACAAGGGCGTGAGGTCGCGTGCTTTGCACACCTTTCGTACAGTACTAGTGCTGACGCCACACACGTTGGCTGTCTTGGAAATCGACATCCCCTCGCCGATGCACTTTGTGATCTTGTCAATTGTATCGTCGCTAATTTCAGGACAGCGGCTGTCGATCCTGAATTCCTTTTTTATCATTTCGACCAAACAGACAGAGACACCGCAATCAGCTGCAATTTTTTTGAGTGGATCACCAGTGGTCCGGAGCTTGTCGTAAATTTTTTCAACCGTACCCATGTTGCGCGTCGTTTTTTTGCCAGCAGAGTGAATATCGTTGAGGAATTTCACGATGTTGACGGTGCTTTCCCTCAATTTGCAGATGCGAGCTGTTGCCGCCTCAGAAACACCCTCCAGTGCAAGCTTTATAATCTGTTGTTTGTGGGTATCGCTGACTTTCGGAAAGGAGAGGGGCCGCTTCAATAGATGATTTGAGACCGTCGCCCTACACACATTGCATTCTGCTGCCACCTGGGCTACTGTCTTGCCTTGCGCATAAAGTTTTCGAATTTTTTTGATCTTCGACGCACTGCAATATCTAGGGTTCTTGCCCGTTGACTTGGGAAGGTTGTGCTTTTGTTGCTCATTGGCAACAAATCTATAGCCCACCCCACATCGACGCGCCGTTTTACGCATTGACAGGCCGTTCAACAAACATGCCTTAATCTCGTTGCGTTTGGCTTGCTCGACTAGCTTGCCCATGAATATGATTCGGCTAGTTACCGACAGGGAGGAAAAAGAAATGAAACGAAAAAAAAGGGGGTGTAATCGGAAACGGCGACGGCGTTTTTGTTTCAAAGAGCGCCACGCGCCACCCCAATTCATATCCAATTCCACATGAAACAATCAAGCGCATACGCGTCCATTTTAAATCTACTCTTGAGCAGAGTCACTCGGATCATTGCGATCTCATTCAAGAAAATAGTGAATTTGAATTTTTTCGATTTGCGTTGCCAGTCCGTTGATACAATGGTGTCCATCGCATATTCAAAAAAAAAAATTAGCATCTGGCATCGTTTTGTCCACTTGGCGCGAAGCGCTACGGTACATACATGGCCTGTTCGCTTTGAAATTTTGAAAATAGGTGATTTTTTTTGAACAGGGATCACTAATGATCAGATTAACCTTTTGCTTTATTGTTTTTCCCGAGAAGAGAGCCACTAAATTAGGTATAAATCGAAAAAGTCAGGACAATCAAGATGCTCGATCGCTCATAAAGACGACTTTCAACAAATTGCCAATTTTCCAAGGGGAACATCAAGGATTGGAAAATCACAAATTTAGGTCCTTATATTGCTATCCCATTTAAACATGGTACACCGCGTCTCTGAACCGATGAAAAGAAAAGAAAAGCTTAGCGTCCATTGCCTGGTTTCCGTGCAAAACGCAAAAACTGCAATTTTCATCCCAAGGCAAAGTCATCGAGGATTGGCCGCAGCGCCAAAGTTATTTCATCAAAAAGAGCCTGGCTTGCTGCGTACTTGAATATTGGTGATCAATGAAAAAAAGGCATTTTTTGCCAGTTTTCCCACCGTTTAAAACCATATCTGCTTTTCGACGCGTAATAAAGCGCGTCAGACGTCGAGTTCCACGCGATTGTTGCTATTCAAATCTGTGAGAGTAGTGTACGTCTTGCTAATGCACGCGTTGGCACAGCTCTATGGACGCGTTTTTTGTGTGTTATTCTCGAGAAATATGGAATTCAGCCCATCTTCTCAAATTGGTGTTTTGACATCAATTCTACGTCAAATCACAAGCACCCAAACACGAACAAAATGATGCACAAGAACGTCTGTTCAGAAAAAAAATCGCATTGAATGGTCTACCCATAGCAGGTTGATGAAACATGACCAAAATAGTAAAATAGCAGCATTTTCGCGACGCATGTCCCATTGCATCGGGAGTATTACAATATTAAAAAGGGGACAGAATGTGAAGTGCACGTATTTATGGAAAAAAAAAGTGAAAAGCAAAGTCACTGATGAATCAAATAAGAACGCAAAAAGGAATTTCGTTTAAAATTTTGACGCTCGCCATTGATTCGACGGCAGACGTGCTGCCAGGTGCAATTTCTGTGAATAGTGCTAGCGATTCGACTTGTTCCTGCTTGACAATGGGTTGCGTTTGAGCATTGGACTCGTAGTTTACGTGTTTGACGGTGGTAATGCTTGCTCCGGGCGATTCCGCCAACTTGGTCGAATCCTTTCTTTCTTCACGGGGGACCTCGACCTGTTCACGAGGCACTTCAATTTCTTCCAGATTGGCCACAGGTGGACGAGCGGGTTGCCGGTATAGATGCATTTTGCTCTTTATCTTGAACACAGTGGATTTCGAGCGGTTGGAAGCAATTGCCACTTGTAATAATGACATCCCGCTGCGTAGTAGGTCCTGGATTTTTTGTATTTCGCTCTCTGTCACGAGTGGGCTCAAACAATGCTCTTTGGCGCTTTCGGAAGGTGCTTGGAGCCTGTTGGCGGCCTGTTGGAAGCATCGCACGCTGAATAAAGAAAAGCCGTACGCTTTGGCCACTTCCTCGCAAGTCTCGCCTTGGTCAAGGCGCCTTTTCATTTCCTCTTTTATGGCCGGCGTCAGGCGTTTCGCGTACGAGGACGTGAGATTGCGTGATTTGCACACCTTTCGTATCGTAAACGTGCTGACGCCACACATTTTGGCTGTCATGAGTGCCGACATCCCCCCGCCAATGCACTTTGCGATCTTGTCCATTTTGTCGTCGCTTGTTTTATGGTAATAGTTGATGCCGAACTTTAGCTTCACCATTTCGACCAAACGGGCCGAGACACCGCAATCGGCTGCAATTTTTTTGAATGGTTCACCCGCGCGGAGCTGCTTTTGAATCTTTTCGACCGTGTCTTGGTCGCACATTGCTTTTTCGCCGGGAGAGTGGACATCATTGAGAAATTTCACGAATTTGACGTTCCCTTGTTGTCGATTTGCAGATGCGGGCTGTTTCCGCATCGGAGGCACCGCCCAGCGCAAGCTGTATCATCTGTTGCTTTTGGGCATCGCCGACTCCTCGTAGGGGGATGGGCTGTTTCAATCGATAGTTTGTGACCGTCGTCAAGCTCACATTGCATGCTGCTGCTATTTGAGATCTTGTTTTGCCTTGCGCATAAAGGTTTTGGATATTTTGGATCGTTGATGCGCTGCACTTTTCGGAGTGCGTGTGTGACTTTGGGAGGTTGTGCGTGCGCTGCACCTTGGCAACAAATTTGAAGGTCACGCCACATTGGCGCATTGTTTCACGCATTGACAGACCACGCAACAAGCATGCCTTAACCTCGTCGCGTGTGGCTTGCTCGACAGGCTTGTACATGAAAATAATACCACAAAATAGAGACAGGAAAGAAAAAGAAATGAAACGAAAAAAAAAAAAAAGGTGAGCAAGGGGGAGCGGTGATGGCGTTTTTTTCAATGAGCGCCGTCGCGCCACCCCAATTCATGTCCAATTTCGCACGAAAAATTCATCACCATACGCGTCCATTTCAGATATGCTCTGGAGAAGAACTGTTCAGATCGACGGTAATCTCATTCAAGAAATTGGCGAATTTGGATTTTTTTGCATTTTGCGTCGCCACTCTGTTAATACGGGTGACATATAATAAAAAATGAGAGTACACCAGTTGGTATCGTTTTGCCCGCTTGGCGCAAAGCGCTACAATACCTGCATATCCTGTTCGCCGTAAATTGTAAAAATGGCTGTTTTTTGACCAGGGATCACCAATGATCAGATTAATCTCTTGATTTTATTGTTTTAATTGAGAAGAGAGCTCTCAAATTGTGTATAAACACGAAACAGGCTTGTAATATTGATGCTCGATCGCGCGTCATGACGAGGTTGAAAATTGCCAATTTTCCAAGGGGTGCAGTCGAGGATTTGAAAAGCACAAAGTTTTTGTCCTCAGATCGCCATGCCATTCAAATACATTGTAAAGCACCTTTCAGAATCGATGAGAATACAATAAAAAACAAGCGTCCATTGACTGATTTCCGAGAAAAACGCGAAAAGCTGCGAGTTTTCATCACAAGGTAAACTCAACGAGGATTGGCCGTATCGCCATCAAAGTGGTGTCATCAAAAATAGTCTGTTTCGCGGCCTACGTACACATTGGTGATCAATGAAAAAAGTGACTTTAAACAACTTTTTCACTGTTTTAAAACCATATACATTTTTCGACGCGTGATAAACCGCGTCAGACGTCGAGTGCCACGAGCTGCTATTATTCAAATTCATGGATCTAGAGTGTCTTTTGCTGATGGACGCGTCGGCGCGGCTCTATGGAAGTGTTTTTCGCGTGTCATTCGCGATTGAAATTTAAAGCAAAATCTGCCATTGCTCGTCATTCACCAATTGGATCGCTCTGTTTTTTGGCATTTTTGTTGGTTTCGCAATGTGATGCTTCTTTTGTGCAAGTTTGGCGTCATTCTGGGAACCTGATTTTTTTGATTTTTGATTTGGCAGCCGGTCATGATATATTTTTGATTTGCGCATGCGGCGCCTCCACGACCTTTTACAATAGCAAATGGTGCTCTACATGGCGTTTTGAGCTCGTTATTTCACATGAGGCTGTGCTTCGGCGTACTAAAATATTTTGGATTGGCAAGTTGTAATCGAAGCAATACTAAAATGATAGTCTAATATGTTATTTTCTGAGTGAGCAGTTGTTGGTGTCTCAAAATTCGAATTGGATGGAAAGCAAGGTATTAAGATCCAACCATTTCAAGTTCTCTTGGCTAGCTGCTCCTTTAAATACGCGTTGTCCGTGGAATTCAAGGCAAAATTTCTTCTCGACGGCCAGCTCGCCAAATTCCAAAAGAGCCCTGAGAATGGGACTTTTGCAAAAAAAAGACATTTAATGCCAATGAGGGGACGGTCCGACAAAATTTGAAACAGATTGGGTGGTCTCAACGCCAGCAATCTTGAATTTTCTGCGCTTTTTTGACATATTTGTATTGCTTTTTTGCAAACTTTGTTGATCTCAAGGGGGTGGCAAGTCGCCTACAGAATGCGCAAGCCTTCAAGTTATAGCTAGCCCTCGGTCATCACACTGCGACGTCTAAACAAGTATTTGCAAAGTAATATCCGCAAAAAAGTTCAAAGTTTGCCAAAAATGAGACTGGAAAAAAATAATTTGACAAGCATTACAGCTTTTCCTTGGATGCTGGTTGTTCATCCAGTTCGAATGAGCTCTGGACCAAGACAATGCAATCGAGTTTAAAAAAGCACGAGCTATCATATAGGTCTAAAACCAAAAGCTGAGGTTTTGACGCCGAAACGATAGAAAATATTGCCCCATCTCACTTTGTTCTATAGAACTTCACATTTCTGCTAAAAGTGTACTTGACAGTGTATTTTAATTCATTTGATTGTTAATTTTTTTTCAAAAATGGGGGAAAATGGTCCTTAAAACGAGGAGAGGGGTAAGAGAATGGGGGATTTGCAATGAGAAGCAACGGGGGGTGGGGTATAAAGATTTTTTTTTTTAAAAAAAAAGCCGGTCCAGCGGAACCAAATAAAAAAAAAACATGGCGACATCATGTGCGTCGACGCGTCAGGATGGATGCATTGGCCATATCGAGTGTGAATCCCGTCGCATTGGGTGGCGTCGAAGTGACTTTTGGGCCCTGTGACACGGTGGTAGGTTGCAGCGGTGGTGATGTGGTGGCGGGATCGTAGAGCAATGCAGGTTTGAACGAGGCGGACAATGGCGTGGATGCCATTGTTTCTGTTGTGGTTGATGAACAGGAATGGCTGGACAGACAAAGCGCGTCTGTCATTTGCTCTTGCAGCCGAAGGATCAAATGATCATCTTCCTGTTGCGTGCTTGTGGAACTTGGCGACAGACTGTCTGTTTCAGCAGCAACCAGGCCAAGTCGATGGCGCTGTAACACATCTAGAGCATCGTCCATGCCACTGCGCCCATCGTCGTCAATGTCCGAGGTTGTTGTGACCAGTGAGCTTGGAGTATCAATGCCATTGGTATGGATGCTGCCATACGGCGTGAAATACGACGATGACAGCTCGTGTCGACGCATTTGGCCTTCCTCGCGGTGCCGATGAATATCATACATGGCCACATCCATACACCGGTTCAATGCCTTTTTGCCGCCACCATTTGCCATTGCACCGGGGATCTGCAGCGGCTGAGATGACGTTTGGATTGTTTCGCAGGCAATGGACGTCGTCGTCGATGCAGGCGCCAACACGTTCTCGACTGCTGGATGGGACTGGTCCTTCTTGATGGTATTTAAAAAAAAAAAAGATGACGTCGGACTTTATGCACTTTCTGGTCTTTTTTTATTTCTTACCTGCTGCAGGATCCAAGGGTGCTGCATGAATTGATGAATGTCGATGCGTTTGAGAGGGTCGACGCACAAAAGCTGCGCGACGAGATCCTTTGCGTCGTCGGAGATCGAATCCCACCACGGCGACATGAACGTATAATCGCCCCTAGCGACTTTGTCGGTCAAAATGTCAATATCGTCGTCATCGTAGAACGGCGGAAACCCGCAAAGCATCGTGTACAATACACACCCAAGCGCCCACATGTCCACAGATTTTGAGTACCCGCGACGCAACACAATCTCCGGTGCCGTGTAGCCCTAGAATCATCCAAAAAAAAAAAAAAAAGGCATTGGTGTGCGTGTCCTGCTTTTTTTTTTTTTATTTATTTTTTTTTTTTTTTACCATGGTGCCACAGGGCGTGTGTGTGGTCTCGTCCCACACAATCTTGGACAGGCCAAAATCGGCAATTTTAACCTTGCCAATGCCGCCACCTCCATAATTCTCGATGAACGCACCCTCATCCACTTTTGGCTCGTCGTCGTCAGCGTCGGCGGCTGCCGTGGGCGGCTGGGTATCATCGGTGCGGGGCAGGAATGGAATTGACTCGAACAGCAGGTTCTCTGGCTTGATGTCTCTGTCATAAAGTACGCATAAAATAAAAAAAAAGAGGGGTTGAGCAAGCCAAGGAAAAATCGAGAACCTTAAAATTCCTCTTTTGTATACCTGTGGACGACACCCTTGACCTCGTGCAGGTAGTAAATGCCATCGGCCACTTGCCTAATGCAGTGCCGTGCAAGGTCCTCGCTGAAATAGGTCAGGTGAACAATCTGCTGGAACAATTCACCACCTTGACAGAGCTCCATCACAATGAAATAATGCTAGAATCGTCAAAAAAAACGTGTGGGTGGTCGCGTTTGCCCGTCGCGTCATGCAGAGCCAATAGACGCCTCAATTGTAACGCATGGCGTGGATTTTGCTTTGTTCTCCTGATCTTTTTTTTTCTTACCTCGGCTGTCTCTACAAAGCGCCGCAAAGAGACAATGGCGTCGTGGTCCACAGCCTGCATCAATTGCACTTCCTTGAGAATGCTGATGCGCTGCCAAATTTAAAAAAAAAAAAAATGGGGCGTAAAAATAAGCGTGGGTCATGCGAGTTCATTGTCTTTGCAAAGCCCATTTGGGGGGTCTTCCCTCTCTTTTTTTTTTTTCGTCTGTCATGCGCATCATTGCATACCTGTCTGGGCTTTAGGTTCGTTTTTTGGATGATTTTGATGGCAACAAGGTCGTTGGAAACCACGTCCTGCGCCTTGTACACGACGGAGAACGCTCCACTGCGATTTTTTTTTAAAAAAAAAAAATCAGGGGTCAGCTCCCTTTTTTTTTTTTTTTTTGTCCTCGTTGCTTCCTCGGGATGGAGGAAAGTCCGTTGTAAAACTTACTCGCCGAGCTTGCAAAGCAGCCGGTAGTCGTGCAAATCATTGTAATTGGGCAGACTGCTTGGTGTCACGTCGTTCTCGATCCCCGTGTCCATGGTCGCACCGGATGATTTGCGCTCAGGGTGCTCTGACGATGATGCAGGAAGCACCAGCTCACTTAATCGATAAAGCCAATTCATAAAAGACACTGTAAGAAAAAAAAAGAGAGAAAAAAATGCGCGTGAAAAAGTAAAAAAAAAAAAAAAAAAAAAAGAGAATGAGCGACCGCCAGGTTTTTATTTCATTTTGCCCTGGTGCTGTCCCCAAGCAGGTCGCGGCGAGGACAGGGGACGTGAGCGAAACGAGGAGGGGGGGCATGGGCAATAGAGCATGAGGGTGTGGGTGGGACCTTACATGTAATACAAAAAGAGCGTGTCTCTGTGTGTCCATCAATCAGCCCAATGACAAGGGCCTTGCAGATAAAACAAAATTAAGGAGAAAGAAAGAGAGGAAAAAAAAGAGCGAAGGAAAAGGAAAGAAATAGAAAAAAAAAATCATGCACCCAATCCTTGGAGGACTCGCGCTGCATCCCAGTACCATGGCCTGCCAGATTGGTATTTGAAGGCTCGAAATCGATTTTTAAAGGGCAGGCCAATCACATGGAGATGAAGGTGCTGGACAGAGTTGAAGGGCGGCCGATGGAAGCCCAGTCTTTTTATGTTTTCAGGGGTGGCGGTGGGCCAGCCAATTTCATCATGAGCCCATCCGTGCTTTTCACGTCCCCTCTCTCCCTCCCTTTTTTTTCCTCTCCCCCCCTCTTTTTTTTTATCTTTTACCTGTATTGCTCATCATCGGTGGTATCATGGCCGTGCTCTTGGAGCAATTGTTTGCCCAGCGCCATCATCGATTGCACTAGGAAAAGTCAAAAAAAAAAAGAAAAACAACAAACAATCAGCATCAGATTAAGAAAAAACAAATGAGGGCAGCCTTGGTGCTGTCTTGTTTTTTTCTGCGCATACGCAAGGGCACATCAGCTTTTGTCAATTGATTCACCGTCTTGATATGTTTCCGAGGCACAATGAGCAAATGCAGCTTGCCGGCCGGGGACCGATCATGAAAGGCAATCAAATCATCTGTCTATGGGTGCGTCCAGTGATCAGCGGGTCATCTGTCAAGCACATAAAGCACACCAGGCGATGCCCCTCTGACGCCTTTTTTTTTATTTTTTACCTGATGCACAATGTGGAAGCCATTGTCCTGCGTGACGTGACAAAAGGGGCACTCGCGCTTCCCGAAACAGTTGAACATGAAGCACGAAATAGAAAAAGAGAAAAAAAAAACAACAACAATTGATCAAACATTGATGGGCGCACCTTGCCTTCCCTTTTTTTTTGCCATGTGTAAGCAAAAAGATTCCGCCCGCGTGCCTGCGTGTCACCATCAATTCCTTGCCCGCGGCGGCCCAGCTCCCTTTTTTTTTTTCTATCTCTCTCTCTCCCAATCCAGGGGCACCACGGCCAGATGGCCGGCGGCGGCCCCCAATGCTCAAACCAAGGGCGCAAAACGGGCCCCACCTGGCCTGTTTCACTGATGACTCGCTGATTCGCGCAGCAAACACGGGTCATCGTAGAGCGAGAAGGGTGTGCAGATCACGCCCAATTTCCCGTCTCCCCCCATTCTATCAATATCTTTTTGCACTTTTATTGTGTTTCCCTCTATTTATGGGCCATGATGAAAAATCAAGTCCTTGTTGCCAATGGCTTGTCACTGTTGGTTAAACGACTCTTCTGCAGGCACCGTTTCCTTGGGGTGCTTCGCCTAAAAGGAAAGAAAGAAAAAAAAAAAAGGGTCAAAGGTGCCTAAAAGTCGTGCTTTTTGGTCACTTTACCTCCATATGCGTCACAAGCACCTTGTAGTGGGTCACTCGCAGCATACAGGTGGGGCACTTGATCTACAGAATAGTCAGTGGCGGTCAAGGGCGCGCTGTTTGGGGTGGAGGGGGGCTTACCGGCAGGCCAGCCTCGCGTGCTTGCAGCTGGGACCCAGACTTGTTCTTCTTGGCAGCTTCCTTTTGCGCTTTTTGGCTATCCAAACGCGGTTGTGAGTGCGTTGACCCTCTTTTTCACACCACGGACCACCGCCTTACCGGGCTTGCTCCTTTTGCGCACCGCGGGCCATAGTGAAAAAGAGAAAAAGAGAGAGAAAAAGAGAGAAAACGAGTGAAAGAAGCGGGGAAAAGGGGAATTGAAAAAAAAAAAAAGGCGGGGGACACACTCTCCTGGCTTGCCGTATTTGAATGGCTTCTTGACGACAAAAGTGCGCTGCGGGGCATGTGAAATTGAGAACCAATGAAAAATCTGGATGAAGGACGATGATTTTTTTTAAAAAAAATTTCAATATGATACACGCTATTTCTTTTTTTTTTTTGATTTCTAGTCTATGGAATTGGTACACAGAGGGGGGGGGGCAGGGAGTGAGAGAGAGAGAGAAAAAAGAGCAATTCTAGTTGCTGGTATAAGTTTTGAGTGCTTGTCTGACGCGGTCGTCGATTTGGATGGGTGTATCGTTGTTTCTTGCGTCCTTTGCCTCGTCGTCGCCGATCCAGTATTTCATCTCGTGCTTTCCAACATCCAAGTCGCCGATTTCAAGAGGGCGTGTCTCGTTGAGGACGGCAGCCACAGCGTAATTGCCAAAGCGCTCAATGCGCTGATAATCCATGACCCACATGTAGATGCGATACGGGATGTTTGTCCAGCCAATGATGTTTTCTTGAGGCACGTAAATCACGGGTGACAACTTGGCAGGCAGGCCAAACGCGTCGCGCGCGTCCAATGGCGCGGAAACATCGTCGGTGGTGGCCATTTCGTCGGACATCAATGACGCGTCCGTCGAAGGAGGCGCAGGATCCTCTTCTTGCTGTTGCAAAGGCATCTCTTGTTCATTGTTGCTGCTTTCTTCGACGACGGCCTCCATGGTGCCCTCCATGGTTTCCGTGGTCACCGTTTCCTTGGCTTCCTTGACTTCCTTGGCTTCCTTGGCCTTGGCATCGTCCAATGCCTTTTGTTTCGCTGCCGCCTCACGCTCGGCCTCCTCCTTGGCCGCCTGCGCAAGACTGACGGTGCAGCCTTTGCTAATGCCCGTGACAACTTCGCGCCATGCAGGGCGCCCAATGGCAATCATGCCATCAAACACCCCTTGTTGCTGCTTTTGCGCTTCAAGCACCGGCTTCATCGGCTCTGCAAATGGATTGGCGCCCATGGACGCAGAATTGCTGTCGTTGGTCTCGGAAACAGGCGCATTTTCGTTCTTGTCGGCCGCGCCATCCTGTTGCTCGCCCAAAGCCGCCTCGCGTCGCTGATCAATCATGCGTTGGCGCAACATCGCTTCAATCTGTCCAGGCTCACGCGCCTCCTGCACTTCGTAGTCTACCGCGCCAGCAACAAGAATAGGCTAGACGCATCAAAAAAAGAAAGAAAGAAAAAAAGAGTGTGAGATCAGAAAAAAATTGGGGAAAAAAAAAAGAGTTTCTGCACTCTTACCTTGACATAACTGGCAAACCAGATCCGGCTCTTTTCGAGGCTGTCGCCAGGCGGTGCCGAGATAAACACCTGCACCTTGCGAGGACGTTCCTATAAAACAAATAATAAAAGAAAAAAAAAAAGAAAGAAAGAAAAAATGTGAGTAAAACAACAACACACCCGAAAAAAAAGGCATTATTACATGGACACCACAGGGTCGATCGGCCAAAAAGGCCACTCGATCACACATAGCCTTCTCAGACTGCTGTGCATAATATTTGCTGGCAAAGAACCCGCCAGACAGAGAGCCCACAATGCTTGTAAAGATAACAGTGCCGCGCGACGGCGCTTTCAAGCCAAAGGGCAGCGCCATGTGTAAATTAAAAAAAAAAAATAGAGAGGAGGGAAGAACAAGCTCAAGCGCCCCGAAAGAAAAAAAAACACTCATCATGCTGGCCTGTCAGCGAGCGGAGATTCAATTCCCCTGGCCAAGGCGCATACTTTTTTGAGCAACGGACGCCAAAAAGCATGAATGGACATCAAAAGATCAAACACAATGGCAAAAATGCAACAGAGGAACAGAGGAACAAAAAAAAACACAAATCACTGCCGTGTCAATCGATTTTTTTCTTTTTTTTTTTTTTTTGCGCGACGCGCCACAAGCACGCGCGAGACAGCTTGTGGATGCGCGTGGTTGTATTTGTGCATGCCCAAAAGCGGGCGACCCGGCAAGATCGTAAAAGGCTAAATGGCCCCTTTCACGTGTATTTGTGTGTATCTCCGTGCCTGTCGGATAAAGCAACAACAATTGAGACATGGCTTGCGTGTGTGTGTGGATGTTGTCGTGCGAGTGTGTGGGTGTTGTTGTGTGACGCTACCCACAGGCACTCGTCATATGAAAATTAGGGCGCAGAACAGTGTCCTGTGACGTGAAAGGGAGAAGAGCAAGCGCAACCTCGTTTTTTTCAGTGTTTCAGGCTTTGCCTGGGCTTGAATTCCCGCGTTTCGCACAAAAAGGAGTTGGTTTGTTCACGCGATCCGTCTCTCTCTCTCTTTTTTTTTTTCTTCTTCTTTTTTTATCGTTTTCCATTTTTTTTTTTTTTTTTGCATCCCACTTTTTTTTTATTTTCCTTTATCATGGCCAACGTGGACGTGATTGCTCCCAACGACCTATTGTCGTGCATGCTTAATGAGCGGCAAGAATTCAACAATGAGCCGACTGACGCGGCCATGTCCAAGGAGGAATTGATTCAGAAAGCGACGTTGCGCCTGCGCGGCAAGATACTCCACGAGGGCCTTTCTGCCATGACGACACGCGTATCGGCGCTGCAAAAGTCGTTGGAGGACCTGCATATCGAGGCGGACACGACGACCAATGTGCTGACGAAATTTGATCCGCCGGATGAGCGGCAGCTTGCGGCCCTCGAGCGCCGCTTTCACGTGCACGAGCAGCAATGGATGCAGATTCTGATGCAGGCACAACAGCAACAAGAGAGCAGCGACAATGCGCTCTCTCCTTGTGCCAGCAACAACAACAACAACAACAACAACAGAAAGCCCATCCTCCCTGCCAATGCCGTCAGCGCATCCACCTCCTTCTCATCCACACTCTCGCGCATGTCTTCCATCTTTAGCCGTGCGTCAGCATCATCCTCGTACGAGAAAAAGAAGAAAAAGAAACCAATAACACGCACCAAGCCCGAAAAGCCCACGTCAACCTCGCCAACCCGCCAATGGCACGAAGAAAAAGACGACGATGAAGACGACGATGACGACATTCAGACCGACTTGACCAGTGAAGATGACGCGCTTGCCGACGCCAGTGCCTCTGTGCAAGAAGCCCATGAGCGTCGACGCCGACGACGTCGCCGCGTGCAACATTTGAGACGCGAGTACCAGGAACGTCTGCGCTTGTACGATCCCACATGGAATGTCGACGACTGGCAAAGTGCAAAGAGCCCCTCTTCCTCCTCCTCCATCGTCCATGCCATTCGACCAGCCACGTCGCCGCAGCAACAACGTCACCAACAGCACGCAATTCGCCACAGATCGCCTTCGGCCCAATTGTCCTCATCGTCATCTTCAAATTCTTCAACCTGCTCTTCATCCGCAACAGAGTCCAGCGCCACAGAGCACCCATCCACAGCCACAGCCATTCGCCAGCCTCCAATGGCCTCTCATCAGGTCCTTGTGCGTGGCATGGATTCAAAAAAAAAAAAAAAAAAAAAAAGCGCGCAAAACTCATTTTTTTTTTATTTTTTTTTATTTTTATTTTTATTTTTTTTTTAGCCATTCCGCCGCACGCGGTCGCAAGATGACAGTCCAATGATGGCGCCATCGGCTGTACCCACGACAATGACGAGTTCGCAGCAACATATCAGATCGTGGGTGTTGGACCAGCAGCAAGCCTTCCAGCCTTGTGCAAACACCGCCCCTGCCGCCGCAGCTGATATGCAAACGTTCCATGATGTGATGCAGCGGCTCAACACGGCGCAGAGCGAAATCAACAGCCACGTTGGCCACGATTTGTCACAATTGCTCTTCCCGGCCGCCCACTTGTCGCCCGACCAGCACCTGTTTTTGCAGCAGCAATGGCGCCACCATCAACAAGCAGCCTCGGCATCGCCGCTGTCCGCATCCATGGCATCGTCCGCCGCTTATGCCAATCCCCTCTTGTATCAAGAATACGCGTATCAGCCTTCTTACCATCAACAGCACGCTTATGCGCGTGGCCCATCCTCCGCCGCGTTTGACCCGCGACTGTATCAGCTGCCCTACCTGGTGCTCATGCTCAAACAAGGCATCGAAAAGACCCTGCAGCTTGTTTTTTTGATCATCGACAAGGGCCTCTCCTGGGTAAAGTTCCTCAGCGTCATTTCCATCTCACTGCTCATCAGCCTTGGCCACGGACCTGAGCACATGCTACTCTCTATGGACGAGTGGGACGACGACGTAGACGTCGACACTTTTTAAATGGCCCCTTTAGCTCCCATACCCTGATATTTTTTTAAAACTATTGTAATAAAGCGCATGATTTCATATACTCAGCATAAAGGACGCATACCAAAATGTCAGTAGCGCCATCCACACCATCGCGTCGCGGGCTTTGAATGAGGACGCGTCGCTGCTTTATCAGCCTGGCTAAAAACAGAAATATTTCGCGCGCCAAGGGCTCATCGCAGTGCCGCAAGGCTTTTCCACGTACAGAATTTGCCCTTTTCTTCTCAAAAGAAAAAACTGCAAGTCAATCAGGATTTTTTTTCCGCTAAATAAGCAACAAAAATGATCACTTTCGATAAAAATAGGATAGAAATAGAGTAGGGAACGAGCGCACATCGTACGCACATTTATTTGGCATGGATAATGGATTCATCAAAAAGCACCAACGGGGCCGAATGCGGGACACCGGTTTTAGAGGCATTTGCCAAAAGGAGGGACAAGGACAAGAGGCTCGATCCAACAATGGCCTTCACAGCAGTCGCTATTCATGCTGCAGCCGTCGTTAATCTTTGCTGTGCACTGCGCCGACGCAATTGCTGCACACAGAGCTACAAGGATGCAAGCATAAATTGTGACGCGAATAATGGGTGTGTTGTAGGTGAACATTTAACAAAAACGCCAAAAATTTTGTGTATAAAAGCGAAAACAAGTAGAAAGAGAGACAAGAGCAGCATCTTCATTTTTATCCAAAGCAAAGAGATTCATAAAAAGAGGAAAATCGGGGGGTTGCCAATGACAGAGCCTTCATTGGCAACAAAGGGACCACAAAATCAAAAGATATGCAGCGTGGAATGACGCAATGAGTGCTTGGATTGACCAAGAAAATTGCTTTTACGCACATTTCCTCACTCAAAAAAAAAAAAAATGGAGGAAGAGCCGGGACCCGCGCATGATCGCATGACTGACGCGCCAAGCACGACACGATGCTGCAATAGCGTCACCTCCTCCCTTTTTTTTTTTTTTTTTTTTTTTTTTTTTACACGCTCAAGACAGGAAATAGGTCCCCTTGTGATACTATGATATCAAAGGGTGGTGTGATACTAATAAAGAAATGGAGGGTCAAATTGCGTGCAGGGACAATAAACAAATTTTATTTTATTGTAAACAGAACAACGCAGCTAATTGTTTGGCAACATGCATTGTCCCCAAGGGCCAATTCCAGGTATGGCAAAGGTTGTGCAGATGCCTTGGCAGCAGTCAGCAGAGATTTCACAATAATCATTGAGTTCGATGCATTTGAAAGGGAGTGGCACCTGGGCAGCACAAAAGAAAGCAAGAGAGCTGGTAACAAGAACAATACGCAGTCCAAGAAGAACCATGGCAAAAAAAAAAAAAAAAAAAAAGGATGGATGAATTGAGACAAAGCAAAAGAAATTGGAAAAGTGCCTTATGATATTTATATTTTAAAAAGGGGGTCACGAAGCGCCCTGGCCCTTTATTTT